>PVLD010017890.1:21552-40630 GCA_004027595.1 Dinomys branickii | reverse complement strand
CCCTACTATCTTATCTATAATTTGGTATTTCCTTTAATGTTTTTGTGTTAACTAATGTGAAGATAACTATGTAATACAACATCCAGTTCTAATTCCCTACTATATTCTGTATAACTTTGTATTTTCTGTATTGTTTATGGCTTTTCTGGTTCATATGTCTCCATTCTTTTGTCTTTAAAATAAAATAAAATAAAAAAAAAAAAGAAAAGTTACTGGGGGTAAATTTTAAATGTTACCACAAAAATTCTGTTTAAAAACAGCCTTTGATTACGGTCTCTTACACTTTTCTCTTATAAATATTGATGGAAAAGTAAATCTGTGTATAAGAATTATAATAAATTAGCTATGACCTTTTATTTACCCCTGAAGTACTGTTCAGCATCTCATGCCCAAATTTGAAAAGAACAATAATTCATTAAAATTGACTAGTAAAATACACTGGACAGAAAACAAAAAGCATAATGAAATAAATAAGAGAAAAGAGAGTTTTTATTTATAAAATAACATTTTAGAGCTGCTATAAAAAGGCTATTAAAGCAAGCAGAGTTTCTGGAAACTCCCTTATTAAATAATTTCCTTGAGCTTCATGCTTTTGGAGAAATGTTCTGTGATTTGCCTCAGAGATAAGCTAATGGTTCACCAGTTGGCTTGGGAGAGTTGTGGTTTCCTGCAAACAGTCCTGGTTTCTTTGAAAGACACTCATACCTTCCCATGCTTTCCTCCCTGGTACCCAGCCACGCGGTTGCTTCCCGACATGATTATCCTGGAGCACAGCAAGCTCTACTGCTCCCCGTGGCAAGCTCTAAGCTGGAAGCAATGCTAGCGATGATTTCTTTTTCTAGCTTTATAAATAAACAAATAAGAAAAGGAAGCAAAAATATTCAAAAATATATAATCTCCTTCTCTGCAGCAGTCTATATTATATCAACTATTACTCAATTTTGTTATTAAAAATGCGTTTCACATTGTAGTATGTAACATTTTATTCATATAACCCACTACAGTGCACTTAGTTTTCATCTATTCTGTATTTCGTTAGATGAATTCCCTTCGCTTTCCTTTTGTTTATCTCCAGGACTCTGTATTCATTGTCAGTTTTCATTAGTAGTTGGTTTCAAAATGCAATTAGAATGAATTCCAGGGGCTGGGGGTATAGCTCAGTGGCATAAGCGCTTGCCTGGCAAGCGCAAGGTCCTGAGTTCGATCCCTGGTACTGGAAAAAAAGGAAAAAAAAGAATGAATTCCATTGGGGATCACAGGTGATTACTGACTTCTTTGTGTTCAATCTTTATTAAAAACCATAAGAAGATACTTTTAAAGCTAAAGGTGTCTAAAATATTGTAGAGAATAAAGAGAAAATATTTGGGTAAACTACTGGATACTTTGGTGTTAATGAATTATAGCCTACACATGGATCATCAAATAAATGATTCCACTACATTTGTCTTTTAGGTAGCTCAAGAAAGAATAGTTACTCCCATTGAAAGGCATGTTTTTGACCCCTGGTTTGTTTAAAAACAAAAATACAGATTATGTTTAAAGTTATCCTAGTTAACAAAATACCAAGTTATTTTAATCTAGCATAAAAGTGTCATCATGGCACATGGATTTTTGCATTGAGTTCCTTATACACCAAAGAATTTAGGAAAATTCAATTTTAAAAAATAGAAGAATCTTCCTTAGAGTACTCCACAAACAAAGAATTAGAATTATATTCCAACATATAAATCTACGAAAGCTTCTAATCATGACATTCAATCTTATTTGGGCAAAGTATCCAAGTGAGAAATGAAATAGAAAATTGAAAAAAAATGGAGATTTTTATAGCCTATACAAGAACATCCAAAGAAAGCTGCTGATGGCCTTTTTTATTTTTTTGAGACAGGGTCTTGCTATGCAGTTCAGGCTAGCCTTGAGTTGACTTTGTAACCCAGGCTGCTCTTGAACTCACAATGATCCTCCTGCCTCTGCCTTCTGAGCGCTGGGATTACAGGTGTGTGCCACCACGCATGGCTGATGGCCTTTTTAGTAATGAAATAGAGACTTAAAACTAGTTGGTGTATACTATTAAAAGCTGATCAGATGTTAGGGTGGTATATAGTCACTTTCAACCAAAATTTCCTACTTGATAATTCTAACGTAAAAAGTTTACCATATTTATGGCCTGAGATTATAAAAGAGAAAGGAAAAGTCCAAGAGAGGTCTTGGGCATTTGCAGATGACAGAGAGGACAACTGCTCCAGGAAGGGAAGGATTTAGATATTAGCTCACAGGGTATTGCCACCACTTCTAACATCACTTCAAAACATGGACTCGCCATTATGTACTAGGTACTGGAAATTTCCAATTTAGTTAAGAACGTGTATTCTGCAGCCAGACTTTCCTCTATTCAAACCTTAACTAAGTCTGTGAGCAATACAAAAGAGCTTTAATGCACATTCCTGAAAATACTTTGGCACACAGAAAATACTTAATTTTTGTCTTTGTCTATAACATTAAATATACAGATCTACAATATGATTTGCACTGCAATTTTATTTTTTCTCTTCAGCATCTTTCTGTGTTGACAGGAAACAATTATGTAATGTACTATCCACAAAGGTACCACAGAAACTTCAGGCTCAGATGCATCAGAAGGGGAGGTTGAGACATACACTGAAATCATCCAAGGAACTCAGTCTCCCTTGGAGAGAGTGGTAGGGCCTATTGTGGGCTGGATTACCAGAGCCGTGAAAGGGGTTATTGAATCAGGAGACAAAAGGCCCCAGTTTTAGTTCCAACTCTGTCACGGACTAGTTACTTGACTTAGAATAAAAGGCAGTGTTTAACTTTACTACACAATCATTGTAACCGTAACAATCTCTACAGCCTCTTCTAGGACATCTATCTAAGCATATATGATACATTATTTGTAAACTTTAGTCCAGCAATAGCAGTAACTCATTTTTGAACGTATGATTTTCAATGCTGATACTGTACTAACTATATTTTAAATAACTACCTTAATTAAACTGTGACAATTCAGCTTTATATCCTTATCCTTAAAATTTTCCATTATCATTTTACTTTCAAGTAGAGGTAACACTCTCACATTAATTCAAACCCCCAATGCTTCAGCTTTATATTCTCTTCCCTACACTCTCTCTCTTTCATGCTAATTGAACATTGAAAGTATACTACAGGGCAAGGTCTAGAGTGTCACATATATTATTAAATAACTTCAATTTTTTTCAATAATGCCTAATCTTCACAAGGTCTAGGAGGTAAACAAGTCTTCAAAGATAACACCAAAACAATAACAACAACATCAACAAATTCAGCATATGCATTTTAAATAAATAAACCTGGACTGTGGACATGCAGGTATCTTTGATTTTTTTATAAAGAAAAGAGAAGGCACTAATCTTCCACAAAGAAAGCAGGAACTAAGCATTTACAAATTCACATTGCTCTCTCTATGATTTTAAATTTATTAAGCAAGAGCCCGTTCAATGTTATCTATGAGAGCTGATTTAAAAATGACACAGACCACAGGCATTTGATGTTAGTGCTCATTCTCCTCTGAGTTTTCTCTCTGAAGAATGCATGCAGAGGAAACCTCAGTGAATAACATCTAGGCCAAGCAAACACACAAACACATGGCAGTGGGATTTTCTTTTAAATGAGGTAATTTTGAACTGAGATTCCTCAGAGATCCTTTCTTCTTTCCCCTGAAGACTTATATAACAATATCCTTAAGATCTGGAGAAAGCGATCCTCTAAAACCCAAGATTATGCTCAGTTTTCTGAAATAAATTCTGGGCTGGTATCCATATCATTTTGGAATAGCAAATAGATTTGTTTGGTGGAATTTTGCCAGGCAAAGGTTAATGTAGACATGATGTACTTTATTGCAGAGGATGAAGCATTTCTCTCTGTGAATGGATCAGAACAGGATGACATGCAGGTATCTTTAACTCCTTAACTCCTTTTAAGCTAAAATATCCTGTGGTTTACATGACTGCCTATATGTTTTCAAACTGTTGCCATTGTATATTGTTAGGCACAGTGTTTAGAATACCATCTTATACAAAACATAAAAGGCAAAGTAAAATCCATCACATCACACAGCACTGAGTATTTTAGTTGTTATATCAATCTGACCTAAATCCCAATAATATTTCCCTGGTAATGTGAATAAATGAAATTTCATTAAACAAGTAAGACTTTGTTACAGTGACTTAATTTTCTATCCTTTTAATAGCCACACATTATTATTACCAGGGGTAGCATTAACAATAATCATATCATGGTGTCTAATATTGATAGCCATGGTGTTTATTTCATATTAAATAAGGTACCTTGTTTCTGTGACCTGATTTAATCTTCAAAATAGTTTCATGATGTCTACGTTCTACCATTCTAGCATTGTACACACAAGTGAGCTAACACAATGTGCTCGAGGTCATAAAGCTGACACATAGCATAGCCAGCATTGCATTTCAGATAAATTTTAAATAAAGGACAACAATAAAAAGGCTTGTGGACGGAAGCGGTACGTAAACTATTGTTTGAAAAATATCATGGTTTGATGAGGAGACTGTATCTCTGCTACCTAGAAAAGCATGGTAACTAAAGAGGACACTAGAGATAAACATGTGCATAAAACAAATGTCTTTGGGCAGCTTGGAGAGATTATAATGAGTACAAAGAAACTCCTACATCACCCAAGCAATAAAATTATTGTACATAAAAGGAATAATTTAATATCAGGTTGTCACATATTTCCTTAGAAAACTATTGCTAAAGTGTTGAGGCCAAGAAAATATCATTTGAAGAGATGACCAAGCTATCATTCATATGTGAGAATTAAAAAGATATTTTCAGGAAAATAAGAAATAAGAAAGAAACACTGCTTGTCTGTTTTCTCTGAAGAAGAAACCAAAAAAATGTTGGCGAAACTCAGCCAGTTGAGAAATAAATCAAGATAAGGGACTCAAGATCAAGGAAAGTGTAAAATAATGAAAGAAAGTGGACAAAGAGGCCAGTAAAACTTAACTTTGCATCTAAACGTCATGAGTGCTATGAAAAATAATGCGGATGTACAGTAATCCATAAAAGTAAAGGTATATAGTGTAAATTAATAATTCATGAAGCTAATTCCTTGAAATTTTCTAACAAAAACAATGTATAAGAAAACAATTGGAATTGGGATAAAAAATTCAACATTAAAATAGGGGAATAATTATTGCTTCTTTATCAATAATGTTAGATGAATGCATGATTGTACTTCAAAATGTACAGATAACTACTAATAGAATTAAAAGCAAGATATGCAACCTCATAATCATTAGAGAAAAAAATACGAGCTAAGAAAACACATGTGAAAATTAATCCTGATATAATATTGGATTAAGAAATGCCTAACTGATTACAAAATGACTAATAGGTTATGAGTTTTTCAAAACTGCTACTCATTTCTTGCATTAATTTCTTTGTTGGACTATAGTCACTCAAACATAACCAACTAATACGTGCTTTCCCTAAAGATTAAAAGTGGAATTTACACGGGCAAACCTTTCCACCACCATTTGTTACATTTAACATGCCCCTCAAAGATGCTGTAATGATCTGACCATTTTTAAATATGTACATTTACTAACGTGCATTAATATATAACTCCAGAGGATAAAGATTTTATGGTGAAATAGCAAAGTTGACTTGATAAGACTTTCCATTCAGCTTCTCTGTGTTTGTGTGTGTGTACCTACTTTCATTTTAAACACAGCAATTCTTGTTTCAACAATGTGGAATAAAATGAGTTGTTTTTCACCTTAGTTATAGCATATTTTAATACTGCAGATTTTTCTGAGAAACTGTATACATCTGTGCTTGGCTCTGTTTAATATGTTTGGGATACCACAGCTTACATATTTCAAGTTGATTATTACATAGACTTCTAAAATTTAATTTAATTTTGTTCTTTAAAGCAGACTGCTGAGATGAGAAAAGACTGTCTTTAAGAATTTTTAAAATCTGTTTTCAAAAATATTTGAGTATGTAATGCAAATATTTTTAAAAGCCTGTCATAAAAAATGACTGAGATAAAATTCCATTCTTAAGTAAACATCCATGTATCTGAGAAAAAGTAAATATAACACATATAACTTTAAATGAAGACCAGATTTTCTCTAATACACATGGTTTCTATAATCATTTTAAGCAAAAAGAACTATAACTCAGAATTAAGATTTGATTCAGAGAAAGTAGAAAATTTTCAGTGGTTAGGTAATCTATAGGTACTCCATAATGCTGCATAACAGAAATAAAACATGATTATATTATTAAATTTTGTCAAATATTATTTATAACTTTCTGTAATAATGTTTCCTCTCTAACAAAACACAGCAAACAATAATTAACATCTATAGAAATACTGCAGTCTGAAATGGGATTGGAAAACTGAGGCACATCAAAATTGTAATACTATTTTAGAGCAGATTTGGGAAGACAAAGAGAATAAAGAAACTTAACTAAAACATGCAATCTCATCCACAGTGGTGTCATCTGTGCAGCATGTATGTTAAATCCCCCTCTCTTTTTATGTATATGAACCAAAAGATAGGATTTCACATTAAATTGTTACCTGATTTTGTGCCAACTTCACAGTAGTAATAAAATGCCTACAAAAATATATTCACACCTGAAGAAACTAATGTTTCACTCAAAATTTATTTATTTTGTAAAGGATGTTGCTACATATTTAAGATTATGTTTTCTGTGGTCATTAACTAGCTTTTCAGTTAGCTGTGCATAAACTTGCGCTGGAATGCTACAGCTCTTACGCGTTTCAGGTCCAGGCAGTATGATGCGGTCCTGAGATGTGGAATGAGAAGCTCTTTGAGGACTTTTAGTTTTTCACCAGCCAAATATAAGTTTTCATGGCTCTTGTTTCTTCCTCTACTTCAATTCTTTGCCAACTCATCTGTTTTATGAGGGAGCAGATGGCAGAGAATGTTTTGGCCCTTTTTCTCCACCCCTCATTGATTTTTCCTAGAGGAGCAAGAGTGGCCATTACAATCGCGCATTTCTTAGGGAGAGCACGTAGGAAATAATGAAATCATTTGGAGCCACACCTGGTGCGGTTTCCAGGGTTTTGCATGGATATCGGCTACAGAGTGGCAACGTCCCTCTTCTTTGCGCTCTGGGCCCTGCCCGCCAAGGTGTCAGCTGCCCCGGTGATGGCTCTTCAGGTCTTGCAAGTGGGCGTGTGCCGTGCTCACAGGGAAGGAGCGGGGTGTGCATCTGCAGGTGCCGTCTTCAAGCCACAGTCGACAACAACAATAAATGAACCTCTACTAGATGTCTCGCACTCTGACATTAACAAGTGCCTTAATATCTTGAAGACCAGCTTCCTTGACTTTACAATACAGACATAAGCTTTTAAAATTCATTAAGAATTTAATTGGCTCATAATATTTGTACAAATGTATTAGCCACAGCAGGCTGTTTGGGTGCCTATATACATACGTGATGTAGTGATCAAGCTGAAATGATCAGCATATCCATCATCTCAGTTATTTATCATTTCTTTGTGGTGAGAGAATTCAAAACCCTCTGTTCTAGTAAGCTCGAGATATGTAACACATTGCTGCTGATTATGGCCAACCTACTGTGCAACACACAGACAACTAGAACCTACCCCTCTGCCTAATGGAGGCTTTGCACCCCCCCACCCTCCCTTTCTCCCTGTCCTCCCAGACTGCTGACAGTTTTTCTTTTCTCTACTTCTATGAGACCAACATTTTTAGATTCTGCATCTGAGTGAGATCATGTGGTATTTCTCCTTCTATGGCTGGCTTATTTCACTTCATCATTTTACTGTGAATACATGTCACAAATGACACAGTTTCATCCTTTTTAAATGGCTGGTCAGCTTTCCTTTGTTCATACACACTATATCTTTTTAACCCATTCATTAGCTGATGGCCACTTAGATTGAGTCAACATCTTGGCTACTGTGAACAGCATTGCGGTAAATATAGGAGTGCAGACAGCTGTTCTGCGTTCTGACTTGGATATATACTCAGTTGTGAGACTGCTGGATCTACCAGAGGACCCTCCGTATTATTTTCCATAAGTGCTTTACTAATCTACATCCTCACTAATACTGTGTTAGGGTTGTTTTCTCTATATCCTTCCCAACACACGCCATCATTGTTTCATAATAATCATTTTAACTGGAGTGAGGTGATATTTCAGTGGAGTTTGATTTGTTTTTCTCTGATGATTATTACACTGAGCAGTTTTCTTGTCTCTGGCACTCATTTGGTATCTTCTTTTGAGAAATGCCTGTTAAAACGTTTTTCCCATTTTACACTGGATTATCACTGTTGCCACTGAGTTGTTTGACTTCCTTATAAGTCCTGGGTATTACTCCTGTGGCAGCTGTACGTTTTGCAAATATTTTACCCCATCTTGTGGGTTGTCTTTTCACTCTGTTGATTGTTGCCTTTTCTGCTCAAGTATTTTTAGTTGCTGTAATTCTGTTCATCCAGTTTTGCTTTTGTTGTCTGTGCTCTCTTGCTAGTCCACAGTTAGGAAGAATTTCCACAGTGTTTAATCCTATTTGGACTGGGCTTATTTGCTTTTCTTTACTTTTTAATTTTAAAGAGAGAAGAAGAAAACAATAAAGACAATGCAGAATTTCAAAACAAGATGATAGGTAATTAACAATGGCTATTACATGGAATATTGTTATCTTCAAAGCAGTTGTTCAGGTTACCAGATACAGGCATGCCAAACTGATCAAACAGTATAAGCACTAACTGTTTCTTTCAGTGAACTAATAGAAATTCAACTGAGGAATGGATAAAAACGATGCAATATTTTTATACAATGAAGTACTATTCAGCTATAAAGAAGGATGAAGTCAAAGCTTTTATAGGTAATTGGATGCAATGGGAGACCATACTCACAAATGAAATAAATCAGACTTGCATGTGTAAACATCGTACTGTCTCCCTATTATAAGAAACTGAAAGAATAAATAAGATACAAAAGGTACAATAGGTATTATTCTAGACTCACTTTTAAGTCTTTCATCCATTTGTGTTGAGTTTTTTTTGTAGGATGAGAGACAAAGTTTAGTTTCCTTTTCCTGCATGTGGATATCCAATTTTCCCAGCATTATTTGAGATTAGTACTCCCTCTACACATATCTTTTGTTGAAGATAAACTGACTGTAGATGCATGGATTTATCTCTGTCTTCTTTGAGATTCCATTGATCTATATGTCTATTTTGTGTCTGTATCATGCTATTTGGTTGTTGTAGCTTCATAGTATATTTGAAAGGCATGTACTGTGATGCCTCTAATTTTATTCTTTTTGCTCAAGGTTGTTTTGGATATTTGGCCTTTGTGTTTACATATGAATTTTAAGATTGTTCTCTTTATTTCTACAAAGAATGTCATTAATATTCTGATAGGAATTACATTGAATCTTTAGATTAGTTTAAGTAGTATAAACATTTTAACATTAATCCTTTCAACCAATAAACACAGGGAATCTTTTCAATTTTGTGTACTTTCTTTCACCAAAATTTTAAAGTTTTCACTGTAAAGACCTTTCATCTCTTTGGTTAAATTACTGTTAGGTATTTTACTTTTGTAATTAATACGAAGAGGATATAATCTCAGAAAGTATTATATGAGACTGTAATATACTAATTATATACTAATGAATTTTCTAACCTTAGAAGAAATGAATAAATTTTATGACATAAAATATACCATGATAAAATTATGAAGATCTAGAGAATTTAAACACATTGATAATGAGTAAGAATGCTTAATTTATAAAATAAGTTCTTCCATCCAAGGTAGTCTGAAAAATCTTATAATGATTTCATAGCTGAATTCTATGAGGCATTTAAAAAAAACTATGCAATAGAATGAGGGGGTGTGTTGAATGCTCTTAATCACATTCAGTAGGAACAGTTTATTATTTTTAGAAGTCATAGAAATCCAAAACCTGACACATGCCTTTTTCAGGCACTGAGAAACCTAGTCTTCAAGGCTACTGGCCAGCAGCTCCTTTCCCCAAAAGGCACAGCAGCCCTCTCACATCAAGGTTAAGTGATAGCAATCAGAGTGTAATTCTACATTAAGGAAACTGAGATGTAAAGAGTAAGAATGACTGGTCTAAGGCCCTGGCCTGCTCTCTGAGACACTAACCCAGTGCTCTTCAATCTCCAAATATGCTGTTCAAAACAAATTTTAGCAATTTCTTATGAAGTTTAACATACATCTACAGTATGATCCAGACATTCCACTCATATTTATTCAAAAGAAAGGGAAACACAGATCTATAAAGAGACTTTCAAAATGCTCATAAGTAGTTTTATTCATACTAGCCAGAAACTAAACACAATCCAAATATACATTAACAGATAAAGAGATAAACATTCAGATTGTCTCTGAATGAAATACTACTGATCAATAAAAAAGAACTACTGATACAAACAACATGAATGAGTGTCATAGACATTGAATTGAGAAGAGAGGACAAATATAAAATGTATTGTTACATTTATATGTGGCTCTATAATAGGCAAAACTATTCTGTGGAGATGGAAAATAGAAAGTAGTTGTCTGGGGTAGGAGAGGGTAATTGTCTAAATGTGAGAGCACTAGTTGTCTGGGGGTAATTGTATCTTCTGTGCCTTGATTGAGATGGTGTTTATATAGTCAAATATTTGTCAGAACTCAAGTGTACACTTAAAAATCTGTGTTCTTATGTATGTAAATTATACCTTACTAAAGTTTATTTGTAAGAAAAGGATAAACTATTCAAGAAAACTGAAGAGGATGGAATACTTCCAAGCTTATGTTATGCAGACAGCATTATGCTAATTTCAAAATCAGATAACAGAACAACATAAAGAAAACTACTGGTTAATATCCCTGATGAACACATACTCATAAAGTATTAACAAACTTATTCAGCAATACATTAAAATAATGTTTTCTATAACCAACTGGGATACATACCAGTGATACAAGGATGATTCATATTAGCCAGAAACTACACACAAATTTGCACAAATCAAATCTGTCCCTATTTTATCCACTGCAGTCATCATTTCATGTAGATGATGACTGCTCATTTAGGAACTCTTTGAATATTTATGGAATTAAAATTTTCAGTTTATCTTTTTCTAGTCATTTTTGAAGTACTACTATTGCACATTTTAAAGTTGTTAAATCTAGTGTATTTTCCTTTAATATTCTCTGGTCTTATTGTTTTAAAATTCTTTTCTATTCCACAATGAGGTAAATGCACACCTACAATTTCTTTTAGTTTTCTTGATTTCTTCATATTCTTAGTCCGTTTTGAGTTATATAACAGAATACTTGAAACTGGGTAATTTAAAATAAACAGAAAGTTAGTGGCTCACAATGACTGAAGATTGGAGGCCCACGGTGGATGGGCTAGCATCTGATGAGAGGGCATCTTGCTGTGTCACCCCATGGCAAGCAAAGGTAAGAGCACAAACTCACAGCTTCACCCTGCTTAATAATCAACATTGATCCATGGATGAAGGCAGAATCTTCCTTTCATAAATACTTCCCCTTGGACTGCATTTCCTACTGCTGCAGCACTGGGTGGTAAATTTCCAACACAGGCTTTCTGAGGAATGAGTTTGATAGTAACATTCTTTAAAGCATATTCTATACATGTTCTACTCAAAATAGCAAATAGACCTTTCTTAGTTACTTTCCCCATTACTGAAATGAAATACCCAGTGCTCAAAACTAGAGAAGGAAAGATTTATTGTAGCTCACAGTTTTTAGGGGTTTGAGTCCGTGGTCGTCTATCTCCCAGGCAGAACGGTGTAGCAGAGGGGTGCTGCAGAGGAGAAACAGTCCATGGCAGGGCAGGCAGAAGGCAGTGAACAGCGATAAACAAGGCCGCAAATCTGGCTTCTTTCTATCACTTTATACTCAATCCAGGCTAAATGCCTCTTACTGGTGCCACTCATGCCAAGGAGGGGGCTTCCATTATCCGTATCCTTAATCCCAATATTATACCCTCAATCCACATTCACAAACTCTAAATCCAGCCACTTTCCAAAAGCCCCACCTATAACTACATGAGGTTTTGGGGAGACATGTAGGTACAAGCCATATAGGAATTATGTATAAGTTTTCATCATTGGTATTTTGACTTAATCACTTTTTAATTATATCTCACAATTAATTAGACTGACTTTATGTGGTTTATGCTCCTCATTTCCAGATATGTCAGGACATAGACAGAAAAAGCAGTCTTATCCACCTTTTCTATGAAGAGTACTTTAGCTGAGTTATTGAAATAAACATAATAAATGGTACATAGCAACTACTAGTTTTACCGGGCCCCATTCTCACCATTAATATCTCATAAAATCTTTATTCTGTATGTCTGCATAAAATTCATTCTGAGAACTTTGGAGCACAGATAAGATGGGAGTTGGGTGAATTTTGATGCCTAGAAGCCACACCCTCTGTGCTATCAACTTCCCTCAAGGTCGTGTTCATTTTAATTCCTTTATATTTGTTGACTTACTTCTTAATTATAATAAAAATTTCAGAAAGAATCTCTCATAGGCTTTTTTAAAAATGAAAACTATTATCTTCCATGCTAGTCCACCATCATATTGGGTTCCCCTTTACATATTTTTGTCTTGGCAGAATAGGTTTTACAATTGTTTAAAGAAGAATTCATAATTTAGTTTCATCTTTTTAGACTATATCAGCCATGGGCCACTTAGGAAACTGAAATACCACTAAGTGTTTGAACAGAGAGAATTTAATATGAAGTGTGTTTAATGAAGCATAAAGTTGTTAGCGAAGTAATTGAATAGATTACTACAGTATAAGCTTTCACAGAGATAGCAAATATGAGACACAGATACAACCCTTGGGGAAGAGAATAGAATTAACAAAACTGAAAATTTAGAAGAGGGCTCCTTGTGATCTGAGAACAAGACCTTGGAGGAGAGAACAACCAGCTGGTGAAACTGGCCCTATAAATGTTGGGAAAACTGAAACCTGCATTCAATATTTTCTATTTTCTTGTGCAGGTGAGAAATGCTTTGTTAGGTAATGTTCACAGAAGCAGAGGAAGCCAGGAAGCCCACAGGAAGCAAACAGTAAAGTGCAAGGGTCTTCTCCCTTCTGCAAGAATCAGAGCAGAAATTGAGGCCGCAGCTTGCATGCTAATGTTTGAATGCAGAGAAGGGGGAAAGTGGGTTTGAAGTTTGTCTTCGTCTACATAGCTACTATTGCAAATACTTTAGACTGAATAATTTATTAACAGCAGAAATGTACTGCTCATACATCTGGGGGCCCAGAAAGTCTACAGTGAAGGTTCAGACTTGGTTTCTGGTGATAGTTCCATGGCAGAAAGACCAAAACATCTCTCTCAGGTCTCTTTATAAGAGCACTAATCTCATTCATGGGTGCTAGACCCACATAACTCAGTTACCTCCCATACATATCTCCTCTTAGTAGCAATTAGAAGCACATTGGAGTTAGATTTTAGTGCAGGAATGTTGGAGACACAAATATCCACACCGTAACAGGGTACAAAGGCAATCAATTAATAATTGGCAGAGGGTAATATTTCCCTCTGCCATTCACTACTCTCAGTTTGCATCTAATTCTTTTAAAAATTATTTTATTATTTATTCAAATTGGTGTAGTTTGTGGTATAATAATCATTTTCATAATAGGGAATCAGCACATATAAGATGGTACTTCATCTTAATTATTTTTACTTCCTCTGCCAGGAGTATTCTCTGCCCCCCATTTCCAGATACCCTTCCCTTCTGCATAAAATGTACTTCTCTGTTTCCTATCATTTCTCTTTTATAAAGTCATAAATTATTTATATTTTGGGATTCTCATATAACACAAACCATATGGTATTTAACCTTCTCTCTCTGATTTATATCACATAACTTCACAGTCTCAAATCCCATCTAGTTTTCTACAAATGGCTTAACTCTATCCTTCAGTATGACAGAGTAGTACTCAGCAAAAAAAAAATGTTTATTTTTATGAAAAATTTAGGTTGAAGAGGACAATTAAAGAATGGACAGACATCTATTCCTGGATTGGCAAAACCAATATTATCAAATGGCCATGATACAAAACCTAATATATAAGTTTAATGCAATTATAGTCAAAATGCAGTTAACATTCTTCATAGAACTAGAAAAAAAGTCTTACATTTATATGGAATTAGAATAGACAGAATATCTAGGGAAATCCTGAGCAACAGAGTAAAGAAAGCAGCATTACAATCCAGATTTTAGGTTATACTATGAAGCTACAGTGATAAAAACAGCATTGTTCTGTCACAAAAATAAATTGTTGATTAATGGAATGTAATAGAGGTTGCTAAGACAAACCCATGCACCTTTAGCCATATGAGGTTTTTACTTAAGAGGAAAAACAATAAAAATAATGAACAAAATTTCAAAACAAGATAATAGGACAGTGACAATGGTTAATTATATATATCTCTTCCTTCTTTTCTCCTTTCCTACATTCCAGTTTCTCTTATCTTTTGAATAGTTTCTTCCCATTTCACCATATCAAAATATCTGTACATTTTGGATCATATTTATTGTTTATTCTTACAGCTTCTCATATTAGGGAGACAGTATGATGTTTATACATGTGAGTCTGATTTATTTCACTTATGAGTGTGGTTTCAAATTACATCCATTTACCTATAAAATTGTCAACTTTATCCTTCTTTATGGCATAGTAGTATTCCATTGTATAAAGAGACCACATCTGCTTTTATCCATCCCTCTGTTGATGGGCATTTGGATTGTTTCCAAGATTTAGCAATTAGAAATTGTGCTGTTATAAATGTGGGTGCAGATATATTATTGTGGTGTGATGTTTTTAACTCTTCTGGGAAAATAGTCAGAAGTGGATTAGCTGGGTTGAATGGGATCTCTAATCCAAGCTTTCTGAGGAATCTCAACACTGATTTCCACAGTGGTTGCACCAGTCTACACTCCCACCAACAGTGGAGAAATCTTCCTTTCTTTCCCCACAGCCCTGCCAGCATTTGTTATTCGTTGATTTCTTGATGTTAGCCATTGTTTCTGGGGTGAGATTTAATCTCAATATTGTTTTAATTTGCACCTCTCAAATGACCAGAGATGTCGAACATTTTTTATATATTTATTTGCATTTGTATTTCTTCAACTGAGAAGTGTGCCATTTTTGAATTGGGTCTGAATTTGGGGGAGGTCTGAATTTTTTCAATTCTTTATATGTTTAAATATATGTTTATTTAAACAGATAGCTGACTACAATTTTTCCCCATGCTGTAAATTATCTTTTCACTATGTTGGTGATTTCTTTTGCAGTAAGGAAGAAAGATTTTTAATAACATTAGCTACCAGTTGTTTGTCCTTTGTATGTTTCCCAGGCAATTTGCATTTTCTTAATGAAGTTTCTGCCTACACCTGTGTCTTCAAGATTTCTACCTAATTTCTCTTCCAAACGATTTAGTATTTCTGTTTTAATATTTAAATTTTTGTTTCATTTGCACTTTAGTTTAGTCCATGATAATAAACATAGGTCTAGTTTTAATCCTCAGCATGTGGGAAGCCAGTTTTTCCAGCACCGTTTATTACGGAGATTATCTTTCTTCCAGTGAACATGTTTGGCCCCTTTGTCAGTATGTTTAGGGTTGCATCTGCATCTTCCACACTGCTCTATTTTTATTTTTGGCAGTACCATGCCAATTTCATCACAGTAGTTTTGTAGTATAATTTCATGTCAGGAAGCGTGATGCCTCCTGACTTGCCTATGTTGCCCACAATTGCTTTTGCTCTTCTAGGTCTCTTCTGGCTCTAAGTAAATTTTAGAAATGTTTTCTCTAGTTCTGTGAGGTATGCTAATGGCATTTTAAGTGGAAATGCATTAAATGTGTACAACAATTTGGGAATATGGCCATTTTCGCAGTGCTGATTCTTCCTACTCATGAGCAAAGGATTTCTTTCCACTTTCTGATATCCTTTTCAATCTCTTTTTCAAGTCACTGTAATTTCCAATTTATTTCCTTTGTTAGATTGATTCTTCAGTATTTCATTTTTCGGATTATACTGTGAAGAGTGCGGTTTCCTTATTTTGCCTCAATAGTTTATTGTTTGCTTACAGGAATGCTATTGATTTTTGAGTGTTGCCTTTGTGCCCAGCTACAGTACTGAATTGTCAGTAACTCTATCAGCTGTTTGATGGAGTTTTGGGGGTGTTCTATGAAGAGTACCATGAGATCTGCAAATAGTTATAATTTCACTTCTATTCCTATCCTTACTCCTTTTATTTTTCTCTCCTTTCTTATTGCTCTGGCTAATGTTTCCAGAACTTTGTTGAATAGGAGTGGTGATAGTGGACTTCCTGCTCTTGTTCCTGATTTTAGAATGAAAGATTTCAGTTTTTGTACATTTAGTATGATGTTGGATATTGGTTTGTCATACATGGCTTTTCTCATATTGAGATAAAGACCATCTATTCCACTTTTCTCTAGGGCTTTTATTTGGATTTTCATGTTAACATTTGTTTTATGTAGTTTGGTGCCTCAGAGTTTGGTGCATTTATATTTATGATTGTTATTCCTTCTTCTTGCAGTCTTCCCTTAACAAGTATGTAGTGTCCCCCTTTGTCTCTTTTGATTTTTCCTGATTTAAAGTTCACATTGTCCATAAATAGAATAGCTGGCCCTGCATTTTTCTGGGTTCCTGTTGCACTGAATATTGTTTTCCATCCTTTGATTTTTAGTCTATAAATTTCTTGTTGGGTTAAATTTGTTTCTTGAATGCATCATAATTTTGGATCTTGCTTTTTAATCCATTCTGCCAGTGCATTTCTTTTGATTCATGAGTTGAGTACATTTACATTGATGGTTACAACTGATCTGCATTGGCTTATTTATTTTCCTGTTGTTGATTCGCTGTCTTCCCCCTCTGTTGAATTGCTTACCATGTTTAGTGGCTTCTTTTATTGTTGTCCTTGTATTCATTTTCTCTTGCTAATATATCTTTAGAGCATTCTGAATTGCTGGTTTGGTGGTCATGGATTTCCTCAGGGGTTCTTTGTCTTGGAAGTATCTTATTTCTCCATCAATTTTGAAATCTAGTTTTGTAGGATACATCAAAACTGGGTTGCAGTTTTCTTCTTTTAGAGCTTAAAATACCTAATTCCTATCTCTCTTTGATTTGAGAGTTGTGTTGAGAAGTCTGCTGTGATTCTGATGCACTTTCCTTTATAGGTGATTTGTTTCTTTTCTCTAACTGCTTTTAATGTTTTGTTCTTGTGCTGAATTTCTGGAATCTTGATTATTATCTTTCTTGGCATAATTTTACTTTGGCCATGGCTGTTTGGAGTACTATATGCTTCATTTATTTGTATGTCAAATTCTTGATCCACGTTTGGGAGGGTTACTGCCTTTATTTCTTTGAAGAGTTTTTACAGCATTTACATTATCTCTTACAGACTCCAATATTCTTGCTCTTCTTTGCTTCAGCTTGTAGCTTTTGGATTGATTTTTCATGGCCTCCTACTATTTTTAACATATTTTTCTTTTCGTGATCACTAGCTGCAATTCTGTCTTCAAGATCAGGTAGTCTACGCTCTCCTTTTTTCAGTCCGTTGTGCATACTTTCAATGAAGGCCTTTATCTTTTGGGTTTCTGTTTGGATCTGTTTCATGGATTCCATTTCTTTCCTAATTTGGTCATTTGTTGCTTCCATCATTTTCCAAAGCTCATCTATTCCCTTGTATGTGTCCACTGTAATATTTTTGATCTTAATCATCATTTTTTTTGTACTCGAGAAGCTATTTTCTCTATAGCCTTTCTTTCACTTCTCTTGCCATCATTTCAGAAAGTTCCAGTGTTTAGCTTCAAATTTCATCTATCTATTTCACTGTACCTGGGCTTGTCCTATGTGGGCGGGCAGTCTCAGGTTGCATTTTGCTTCTGGGTGTTGTCATTTTCTATTTATTTTATTTTATTTTATTTTTATTTTAAAGAGAATGAAAAAAATAATATATAACAACCATTGTTAAATCCTATCATTTTGTTTTAGAAACCCTGTGTCATTTTTATTGTTTTTGCTTTATTTTGTTTTTATCTATGTTGTTGTTATTTTATTTTGCTTTCTGTGGTGATGATTGCCAATTTCTTGTGGCAAATAACTTCATCACAAGTGTTGAGACTTCCCTAGGAGATATCTGTGCTTTAGCTGTGTCATTTAGGTATAGGTGGATCTTTATAGCTATCCTAGAAACCTATCTTTCCAACTTATAAAGGATATAAAGTTACTATTTGGCTCACCATCCAGTCCTTTGGTACTCTACTGTGGTGATGATTATGACCACACACAATCAAGGTGTTATCATATAAGAATGAAAAACTGATTATATCATGTATGACATCCTGGCTAAACTATTACAATTAGTAATAACAATAGCTTCAACTATAGCTTACCTCCTGACAAACTATGGTAACCATTAACCTGCTACCTCCACCACAGGAGCAAACTTTAAAGTTGTATAACAAAAATCAAACACGTACCATGTACTTGTATGAAGTGGATTTCCCTATAGTGGAGTGATTTTACCTTGCTGCAGGGGGGTGTGGAGGTTAAGCTGGGTAGAGGACAGGATAAAGTGGCGAATGTGGTCAAATGTAGTAGAATCAAGGCTGGGGGTCAAAGGATGGTCACCTGTATTTTGGGAAATGAGTATACAGGGGGTAAAGAATGAAAGAGAATGCAAAGGAGTAATCAGAAAATAAGAGACCTTGTTTAGAATGGAAAGGGATAATTTACTTGTAGAAGAAAACAAAAAAGAAAAGCAAGAAACCTAAACAGTGATAAAAGCAAAAAAAAAAAAAAAAAAAAAAAAAAAAAAAAAAAAAAAAAAAAAAAAAAAAAAAAAAAAAAAAAAAAAAAAAAAAAAAAAAAAAAAAAAAAAAAAAAAAAAAAAAAAAAAAAAAAAAAAAAAAAAAAAAAAAAAAAAAAAA
>PVLD010017890.1:0-21452 GCA_004027595.1 Dinomys branickii | reverse complement strand
CACAAAAGAAAAATAACCACAAAATACAAAACAAAACAAGATAAAATCCAACCAGACAGGAAAAGGATATTTAACCAGACAAACAAGGGAGAATAAATTAGTGAAGTACCTCTGGTGTTTAGATTTCTGTGATAGTGTCCATGTCAGATCCCAGAAATATGCTGTGCACTCCAGCCAAGATTACCACGGGAACCGTGCTGGGTGTGGAGCTGATCTTGGCATCTGAATGTGGGAGCTAGGACAGGTCTATTGGTGGAGCTCTCCAGAGCCCAACATTAACTTCTTGTTGCTGCTTCAGATGCTTCCATGTTGTTGGTCTCCATAACTGCTCTGCTTGCAAGGCCATGTGGGACCATATGAGTTTTGATGAAGGATCAAAAGCATATGGTGAAGAAAAGCTAGCCTAGTACTGATAAAGCTAATCCACATACAGAAGAATGAATCTAAGTACATTTTTCTCATCTTGTACTAAAATCAAAACAAATGAATCAAAGCTCATAAAACAAAAACACTAAATGTACTGGAAGATTATATAATGAAAATTCTTGGTTACAAAGGCATTAGACAAGGACTTTATAAACAGAACCCCAACTGCAGAGAAAACAATAGCAAGAATCAACAGAAAAGATTGTATCAAACTAAAAGCCTTTGCACAGTGAAGAAAACAACAACAGAGTAAAGAAAAACCCTACAAAATAAGAAAAAAAAAATTGACATCTACTCTTTAGACAAAGGGCTAATGCCTAAAATATGTAGAGAACTCAAAATAATTAGAGTCTCTCAAATAAAAACCCAATCAAAATTTGAACAATAAGCATCAATAAGCACTTCTCAAAAGAAGTACAAATGCCCAATAAATATATGAAAAAATGTTTAGCCTAATTGTCCAATAAAAATGCAAATAAAAACGACAGGGCTGAGGACATAGCTCAGCGGAATTAGCACCTGCATGGCAAGCACAAGGTCCTGAGTTCAATCACCAGTACCGTAAAAAAAAAAAAAAAAGTTAAAAATGACATTGAGATTTGATCTTATTCCATAAAGAAGGGGTATAATCAATAATTTAAAAAACCCGCAAATCCTGGTGAAGCTAAGGTAAAACCAACCCTCTATATTGTTATATAATATAAAATAATACATCCAGGGTGGAAGTTACATAAAGATTCCTCAAAATATTAAAAATAGAAATTCCATTTGACCTAAATATACCACTTCTAGGTATGTTCCCAAAGAGTTAAGACATCATCTTTTGATGATCCATTCAGTCTGTGTTTACAACATTATAACTGATGTTAGATAAAATTTGAAAGCAGTTTATAAACCCATCCAGGAACAAGGGATATCATTCTATTTCCTAATGTCCTTTTCTATCTTTTTTTCAGAGTACAGTAATTTTTATTATACAGATTGATCACTTTATGTTTTAGGGCAATGCCTAGATATTTAATTTTTTAAACTAATATACATGGGATTATTTTTCTTATTTCTTTTTTGTGGGTTCATTTTTGGTGTACAGAAATGATTTTATTGATTCTGTGTTTTGCCAGTTTGTTGAATTTGTTCTGTTTTAAGAACCTTCTTGTGGTAGTCAGGGTTTGCAAGGGAAACAATACAGACACATAATTTATAGGATTATTTTATAATAGTCTCCCAAAGAGCTATATACAAAAAAGTACAGGAAGTGTGTTAACACACTATTGGGTTAATAACCCTTAATTACTGTGGGTTGATCAGGCTGGCAATCTCCTAAATGAGTGGATGATGAAAGCTTAAATAAATGAGACAACTGGTGATTTTAGGGTTCCAGAAGGGTTCAACCCTCTCACAGAATTCAAGATTCTCTAGTTCCCCAGGCATCCCATATTTATTAAGTTTTCAGACAAAGGATTGGAATACTGGAGAAAATGCAAGAATCTGGGAAGGACTTGGGAATCCCTTTAAGGACTTCTTCAAGTAATACTTTATGTTAATTTGGGAGAACTATGTTATCTCCAGGAAGGCCTTCACTGCAGGAATAAGATGCCTGCAGGTATAGTCTCCTTGAGGTAATTGGGTTTGGAGCCAAAAGTCCTCACCTGTAGGCCTATCTTGTTCTTTGAGGCATCCCAACTCAAAGGCCAATACAGACCTCAGTGGGGACCAGTGACTCATAGAGGCTTATTTACTATGAGTCAGCTGCCCATCACTGGACAAGGACCTAAGCTTTGGACAACTCACAAGTAAACATGGAAAGCCAACTGGTTCACATTAAATGCCACTCAGAGCCACTTTGTAGTGTTCTTCATCAACACACTAAGGACCCAAAAAATCCAGCTGAAGGCCTAGATCCCACAGTAATGTTCTGCATGAGTCCATCTGAAGACCTAGAGTCCATTACAATGCTGTCCACAAATCCAACTGGAGGCCTAAAGCCCATGACAATGTCTCACACAGGTCTATTTCATGGATATGTATTGGGAAGGCCCAAAGGTTACTGGTGGAAGCTGGAAAGGCTGTACCAGTGGAATGAAGGATCTGTGATAGTAGGCTGAGGGATCTGCACTGGAATTAGGAAGTGACACTCAAAGTAAAGACCAGAGCTCCCCAAAAGGTACCACAGCCATCCTCAGCAACAGCAAGGTTCTGAGCTCCTCTGATGATAAGAACAGCTGAGTATATATCAAGAAAGCCAGCATGACAAGGCTTCTCCAGGTCACTGAACAGTGCACCATCTTCCCTTCCATATCCAGGAAGTGATGCTCAAAATAAGGACCAGAGATCCCACAAAGTGAACCATAGTCATTCTCATTGACAACAATGTCACACGCTCCTCTGACAATGAGAATAGCCAAGTTCACATTAGGAAAGCCAGCACGACAAACTCCTCAGGAGAACCAACAGATTCCTAACAGCACCTCTTTTTCTCTAGTTCTTATTATTTTGTTAGCAACTATCTTCAGGTGGGTCCTCCGCAGCCGGCACCATGCTGATCCAGTTCAGCTGAGTGTTACAAGTTGACCACCAATTATCAGTCCACCACACTTCTGGTGAAAGTGTTTTGGAGTCTTCTATAAAGAATCATATTATTTGCAGGTAAGGATAGTATGACCTCATTCTTTTCTGTTTGTGTATTCTTTCCTTTCTTTTGCCCAATTACTCTGACTAGAATTTTAGGTATTATATTAAACAGAAATATTGAGAATGGAGAACCCTGTATTGTTCCTGATTTTAGAGGGAATGCTTTCAGTTTTTCTCACATTAGCATGATATTGGAGGTGAGCTTGCTATATGTGACTTTTTAACAGTTTGAGGTCCTTCTATCTCTACTTTTAACAGGATTTTATCACGAATTGATATCAGATTTTTGTCAGGTATACTTTCTGCATCTATTGAAATAATCATGTGACTTTTATCATTGCTTATCTTTATGTGATATTTGTGATATTATATTTATTATGTGATATTATATTATGTTTATTGACATATATTGAACCATCCTGCATCCATAGGATGAATACAACTTGGTTATGGTACCTTATCTTTTTAATAAATTAGTGCATTGTTTGCAAGTATCTTCTTATGCATTTGTGCATCTATATTTGTTAAGAATATTTGCCTGTAGTTTGTTTTCTTCCTCTCCCTCCCTGTCTCTGTCTCTCTCTGGAGTCTCCAGTGTTGGTATCAAGGTAATGTTATTTCCAGAAATGAGTTCAGCTGTGCTTCTTCTTTTTCAGATTCATGGAAGAGTTTGAGGACAGGTGGCATTAGATCTTCCTTGAAGTTGTGGTAATATTATATAGTGAATCCATCAGGTCCTGGGTTCTTCTTAGTGGCACAGTCTTGATGACCAACCTCTCACACTCCTTTCCATACTGAAATATCACTACTATCCTGTTCTGTGGAAACTATACTCTACAGGCTTATTATTTTATTTTATATGACCACCTATAACATAAAAACTTTACCTCCACTGTGCTGTAAAATTAAACTAACATGGGGTTGACTGATTTCCAATATTCAAATTTCTCTGGTTTACCAGAGAAATAGAATTATGTCACAGAGTGTTGAGGGTGCAGTAGGGACATGAGTAAACAAAACTACTGTAAACTCTTGGTTTTGACAATTATCTTGACAAAATTTGTGTTTGTACATTAATAAAAATGTGGCTCATACAAAGTATGCCCATAATTGTCTCACTGTGTCAGAGTATTATGGTTTTGATCTAAAATGTTTCCTAAAAGGCATCTGGTAGGCATTTGTGAAGTGCATTAAGAGTGTACTAAATTCACCAATGGAATAATTCACTAAAATGTACATAGCTGAATGGGTCGTTAGGAGATGCGGCCCATTAGGTGGTTGTTGGTGAGGGAGTGAAGCTTCTGGGACTGTATGTTATCCCAAGATCCTTTCTGGGGTTCTCTCTCTTTGCCTCCTGTCTGCCATGACATGAGATGGTTTGTTTTACTGTATAATTCCTGCCACGATGTTCTGCGTTACCACAGCCAAGAAGCAAGGGACCAACTCACCATAGACTAAAATCTCTAAAACCTTGAGTCAAAATCAACCCTCCTTTAAGTACACTTGCACAGGTATTCAGTCACTGGAGTAGAATGCTCATTTATTCTGCCTGTGGAATTCTTGCCAAAGAAACATACCAGGGCGCAGTGTGAATGATTTCCACAGAGGTAGATGTTCACACACATGTGAACAGAGAACCTGCCTTGACAAGAATTCAAGCACTGTACAAAGAAAATAGCCAAAGCCATTAGCAGCGGAATTAACAAACTAAAAAAAAATTATAAAATGTAAAAAAAAAATAACAATGATCATATGCCTTTACTCATAAACTTTTCTAATCTTTTCACATACTTTATTCTAGCAAAATATTCAGATGTAGTATTACAAGACTTTTCCAAGTCTATTGGCAAAAACTCAATATTTGGCCCACTGAAAACCTCACTGCCTTAGCAGTAGCTGTGCCAATGAGCCTTTCTGTGCTTATAAGGGAAACCTATTGGCTTTGGTTCAGTTTTTAAGTAACTCTAAGGGAAATTTCTTACTGCGTTTTATTGACTATGAATTACTATTCCTGCTTAACTATAGCATATGACGTTTTGTAAAATACAATACTTAAAGTATATAGATGGCCATGATTCAACTGCAAAACCACAGTCAATATCCTTACTTTGCTTGGAGATAAAATATGACACTTTCCCATTTAAGATAGTATTATATTTTTATGAAAGAAAAATATATATGTGAAGACTGTGTCATGTAAAAATATTTTGTTGTTTTAACATATAATAATTTTATTATTTAAAATAACAATAGTCATATCTAATCCCAACTGTCATCAACAGTAGTCAGTTAACTGACTACTTGGTATATAATCAAGGCCTTCAGATTCTGTAACTTAATCAGTCTGGTTACTCAGTTGTCCAGTGTTTATAAAAGGAAATGTATAAATGATACTCTTTATGGAAATTATTTGATACAGGAAAAGTTCAAAAGTATTATTTGACCCCCTAGAGTTCTTTAAAGTTTGAAGTCTTTTTTAAGAAATAAAAGATTTATGTTTTTATTTGTATTATTTTGAGGAATAATCTGAGACAGAAGGATAAAACATATATCATTTGTTTTCATTTTATAATTATAACCATATGTCATATTAAATACCCTGAGAACATACATTAAAGTACTTCCCATCAATGCACAAGATGACAAAGACTATGTGTGTATATGTAATGATTTGGATGTCAGTCAGGATATAGATAAGAAAATGGTAAACAGTAAGAATTTAAATCAGAAGGAATTTAACACCAGAAACTTATTGCAAAGGTGATGAAAGAATTAAGAATCCTTTAGGCTGCTAAGTCAATCTAGAATTTAAAAATTACAGGAAGCTGTAAAAGTTGGCTACAGTTAATCAGACTGGTGTTCTATTCACAAAGCAGGGCAGGTAGACTCTCACCTCATACTTGACACAGAAGCCTGGACACCAAATAGTCAGAGACTAGACTTAGAACTTAGTACTATGGCTTCGCTGCAAAGAGGAAGGTACCTTTAGGGATTGCTCTGCTACAAAGCTTTGGTTTATTCTTAAGGTTCCTTGGACTCACTGAACTGTTCTCAACCAGCATCTACTCAAAGCTGACATTGAGAACAGACTTGTAATAGCAACTAGGTGGTCAGTGACGGCATCTAGGTGTCCTCTGACCTATTCAAAGCAATATGAGGCCTGGATAAATCTCTGTATTCCAAGGTAAGTCAACAAAGGAAAAAGTACCCCAACAAACTTCAATCTGTGGAAATACTCTTCAACATTAAAAGGAATATAATATAGAAGCCAAGATATGGAAAAACTAAGAATTTGAAAAATATTTATCATACAAATATTGAAATGCATTTCTAAAATGTTCTACATTTAGCTACTAAAAAAAGAAACCATAGAAAATAAAAAGACTGAAGAATTACTCATTTACTATAAAAGATGAAATTAAAAGGGAGCTTGTGGCAAAAAGAAAATATTGTCACTTTTAATATTAAATCAGAATGCTACTAGCAGAATTAAAATATGTATGAGGCATGGAAGAATAGAATAAATATTACAGAAAGTTAAGGCAAAGACATACCAAATCTGATATATATTCTGAAATGTAATATAATATAATAGAAGGACCATCATAAAGGTCATTATTAGAGATGGAGAGATTTGAATTTACTCAACTAATGTAAGATAACTTATTCATAAATGAGAAAACAAATGAAAAAACTTAACAGCACAAAATATAATGAAAGAGATACGGAGTCTCCACACTCCATGTGCATGGTGCAGACAGGAGATCCTCCCTCAGAAGGCCTCCAAATTGCTCTCACCGGGGTTTGCATGTGGGCCCTCCCTGCATGTGCCCAGCACTGAGTGAGGTACTGCAACAGGTGCTCCACAAGCTGCTGGCACCGCGGTTTGGGTTTGGGCTTCACTTGCACCCTGACCGCTGGAGGTAATAGACAGAGGCAGCCTGTGCATGCTGTTGGTGGTGCCCACACCTGGCTGCTATGAGCATCCTAAACAGACTAGAGACACAGAATCAGGTGGTCCAAAAACTTGACAATGTAGTTTGTGTCTGGGTTTTGCCTGTACCCGGAATTGCCTGAGTCACAGGACCACTGCTCTGGGATTGCACCACCAGTGCAACCGGATTCTGGTCATACATGTGCCCTGAACTGTGAGGGGTTGCTGGATTGGTTGATCTGCCATCAACTGACATCACAGTTCACATCTGAGACCTGGGAGGATTAGGTACACTTCACCATCTACTAGAAGACCCCAGACTAAGCAGTGCATCTTAGTGGACACTGAGGGGCAGTCCTAACACCAGGAAAAGTAGGGCCACTAGCAACCTTTACTGAGCTGCCAGAGAAGAGGGAGACTGAATGATCTGCCTCTGGCATTAAATATGGCAATGCAAAGCAATAAAACTCAATCTCAGAACTCCACCCCACTTAGAACAAGTCCAGGAGACACAGACATAGGAAAACTTGATAAATGCACACCTGAAATTGCTGAAATGACTGCAATGGAAGTAAAGAAACAATTCCATCAGTCCAAAGAAGAGATCAGATCAGACATATTCTCTTAGGAAAAAAATGAAATGACAATAATAATGAAAGAAATGCTCTGCACATCTAGAGAAGAAACAGATAAAAAGATAGATGAACATAGGCATGGATGGAAATGTTACATGGGCAATGTAGGAGTGAAACAGAATGCATGAAACAGACTAAAAATTTCCAGGAAATCAAAACTTCCACTGAAAGCTTGCAAAACCACTTGAATGAAGCTGAAGATAGAATTTCAGATCTTGAAGACAGCATGGCAGCTAGAGATCATGAAAGGAAGGATCTCTTAAAATCAACAAGGATCCAGGAAAAATCAATTCAACAGCTGCAAGACGAGGCAAACAAAAATAATGTCAGAGTAATAGGAGTCAATGAAACAGCAGGAGGTGACACAAAAGACATAAAAAGAATATTTGCAGAAATAATAGTAAAAATTTCCCAAGCATGGAAAAAGAATCTGAGATTCACTGAAATGAGGCATATAGAACTCCTGCTAGTCATAAGCATAATAAAACTACATCCAGGCATATAATAATCAAGGTCCCAGATCTCCAGCAAAAGAAGAGAATACTAAAAGCTGCTAGAGAAAAGAAACAGATCCCTATAGAGGAAAGCTCATCAGAATCACAGCAGACTTCTCAACACAAACCATCCAATTCAGAAGAGCTTGGAGCAAGGTATTATAGGTCCAAAGACAAAACAGCTTCCATATCCTACCAAACAGTCCTTCAAGTGTGATGGAGAAATATAATATTTACACAACAAAGAGCAACTGAAGAACTTCATGAGTGCCAAAACATCCTTACAATAAGTACTAAAAGACATTCCAGAGAGAGAAGAAAATGAATGCAATTTCAAGAACAACAATAGAAAGGAATGCTCAAGCAGAGCAAGCACTTAAACAGGTACAAAAAGTAAGAAACCAACAACAAGTAAAAAACATGACAATGATAAACCAAAACATATCAGTTATAACCATAAATGTAAATGGCCTCAATTCACCGGTGAAAATAAACAGACTGGCAGAGTGGATTAAGAAACAAAATCCAATGATATACTGTATACAGGAAACACATTTTACTCAAAAGGAAATCCATAGACTGAAAGTCAAAGGATAGAAAACAATCCTCCATTCAACTGAAACCCAGAAAAAAGCAGAAGTAGCTATTATGTTTGCAGACAATGTAAACTTAAAACCGAGAACAATCAAAAGAGATAAAGAAGGTCATTACATTCTTGTTAGGGGAAAATTGCAGTAGGATGAGATTGTATGCACCAAATATCAGAGTGCCAAGCTACACAAGACAAATCTTAATGGACATGAAAATCCCTATAATTAATAACATTATTGTAATAGGGGACCTCACAAAGAGATACGTCAACTGAACAAAAATCAGCAAAGAAATAACAGATAAGAATCAAAGCTGCAAACACATGGACTTAGTAGATATATACAGATTGTTCCCCCACATAGCATCAGAATACACTTTTCTCTCAGCTGCACATGGGACTTTCTCTAAAATAGACCACATTCTAGCTCATAGAACATACATACTTAAATGCAAAAGAATTGAAATTATCCCATGCATATTATCTCACCGCAGTGTAATAAAATTGGAAATTAATGACAAAAGGAACTCCAAAACTCCACAAACACTTGGAAATTAAACAACAACTTCCTGAACAATCAAGGGGTCACAGAAGAAATTAAAAAACATCTACAAACAAACAAAAATGTAGATACAACTTACTGGAATCTGTGGGATGCAATGAAAGCAGTCCTCAGAGAGAAATTTATACTGTTGAACTCACACATAAGGAAAGCAGAAAGAGAACAAATAAATAGCCTAATTCTGCACCTCAAACTTTTAGAAAAAGAAGAAGTCAAGCCCAAGCCCAAAGAAGGGAGGAGATTATAAAGATTAGGGAAGAAATTAATGTATTTGAGATGAAGAAAACCCTACAAAATAAATGAATGAGTCAAAGAGTTGTTTCTTTGAAAGAATCAATAAAATTGAGAAACCCCTAGCCAACCTTATCAAAAAAAGAAAGAACTCAAATTCATGCAATAAGAATAGCAAAGGATGAAATTACTACAGATTCTATAGAAATTTAGAAGATCATTAATTCCTACTTTGAAAATCTTTACTCCCAAAGTTTAGAAAGCTCAGAAGAAATGGACAGATTCCTAGAAATGTACGAATTACCAAGGTTGAGTCAAGATGTAAAAATCCTGCACAACCCAGTATCACTTAATGAGATTAAAATTATGACTTGCCAACAAAGGAAAGCCTAGGCTCTGATGGATTCACAGCAGAATTTTACAAGAAATTCAGAGAAGATTTAATACCAACACTCCTCAAACTCTTCAATGAAAGTGAAGAGGAAGCAATTTGCCCTAACTCATTTTTGGAGTTATTATTATGCTGATACCAAAACCAGAGAAACACCCAAGAAAGAAAGAGAACTACAGACCGATCACCCTCATGAATATAGATGCAAAGATACTCAATAAAATACTAGCAAAAATAATGCAGCAAATAATCAAGAAAATCATATACCATGATGAAATCAGAGTCATTCCAGGAATGTAGAGATGGTTCAATATTCACAAATAAATTATTGTTATACCCCATATCAATAGAGGCAAAATAAAAAATCATATGATCATCTCTATAGATACAGAAAAAGATGTCAAAAAAATCCACAATGCATTCATGATAAAAGCTCTCCAGAAAATAGGAATAGATAGTCTTTACCTGAACCTGATCAAAGCCATCTATGACAAACCAGCAGCCAACATCATACTAAATGAACAAAAACTGAAAGCTTTTACTTTAAAATCAGAAACGAGACAAAGATGTCTGCTCATAAGTTAAATTACTCAGACCTGCATGTTAAGCAACATATTTTCTCAGTAGTGTAATAACCTGAAAGAGTGAATAAAAACTAGGAGATATGATAGACAGACATTGTGAACTGAAAGGAAAATGCTCAAAAATAAAGGACAAATGGGGTGTGGGAAAAGAGAAGGGAAAGAAGGGGAAATTATGTATGTATGTATACACAGATAGCTAACAGTGGTACTACTGTCTTCTAGTGCTTTACTGAAAGGAACAGTGATTACTTGTTTGATCAATATTACATGACTCTATTTGTTTTCCTGAGAAACCACTTTGAAGATATCAACACCTAACATAACAACCATTTTTAATTCCTTTCCACTTTGTAATTCTGTGTTGTTTGTATTGTTCTTATGCTATTTTGTAAATGGATATGTTTGTTAATGTTTTCTTTCTTTTATTTTTAAAATGAATTGTAAAGAATATAATGAAAGATATGTATTCTGAAAGAAGGAGGAGGTGAATGTGATTTTTAATATTTCTCTACCAGGAAAAATTAATCAAAACTATACCTTAGGAACAGTCAGTGATTACTTGTTTGATCAATATTACATGACTCTATTTGTTTTTCTGAGAAACCACTGTGAAGATATCAATACCTAACATAACAACCATTTTTAATTCCTTTCCACTTTGTAATTCTGTGTTGTTTGTATTGTTCTTATGCTATTTTGTAAATGGATATGTTTGCTAATGTTTTCTTTCTCTTATTTTTAAAATGAATTGTAAAGAATATAATGAAAGATATGTATTCTGAAAGAAGGAGGAGCTGAATGTGATTTTTAATATTTCTCTACCAGGAAAAATTCATCAAAACTAGACCATAGGCATTGCATTGGTGACTTTTCTGTTTCTGTCATAAAACATGTGAGAAAATCAGTTTTAAAAAGGAAAGGGTTCTTTTGGCTCACTGTTTTGGAGGTGCCAACCCAGTGGTTGCTTGGCCATGTTGCTCTTGGCCGTAGCAGCATTTATACTGTTGAAGGAGTGCATGGCAGAGGGGCCTACTTACCTCAGGGCAGCCAGGAAATAGAGCAAGAAAGGTAGAGAAGAACAGCTGGTGTGTGCTATGCCCTTCAAGGTTACAGTTCCAGTTAACTACTTTTCCTACAACTAGGTCTTACCTCTTAAAGCCTTCACCACCTCCCAATAGCACCACAGCCTAGGCACCTAGCCTGTGCGAAGCACTTCAGATCCAACCGGAGCAGGAATAGTTATTATAAATTTTATTGCAATTATTTATATCAAGGTTATGGAATGACTAGCCGAGTATCCAAGCCACTTAGGTACAAGCTTATAGTCTTAACGTGTCTTTGCATCACCAGGGCTTGGATGGAGCCCACTATCCTATCTTCATTTTACGGATGGAAACACTGAGATTCAAAAACACTTAAATAACTTTTTCATACTATGGGATATCTGTAACACAAAAGCTACCTTGGCAAATCTGGCAAGATTATAATGTCAAACAAGTTAGGAGAAGATTTCCAAAAGAATAATGTATGTATTAGGCCCAAGAAATACTCTAGGAGCTGAGACAGTATCCTGAGATGTTTGAAGGAAAATACCATGACAGTATAACAAAGACATGGGTCTGCTGGTTCAACAAGAATAGCCAGCCTGTTCGCCCCAAAGCAGCTCTCTTGGAGAATCAGAGGCAAGGAGGCTTTGCTTCTGGTCTCCTAAACTCATACCTCTTGTCAAGAAATAAAAAACTATAGTTAGTAAAATATGTTATGCAGCACACACTGATAATAAAAGATAATAGTCCCTGCCCTTTCCCTCCTAATGCTCAGTCCTAAGGAAATACTTTTAAGCTTTTTGTTTTTGTTCCTTTATCACATGACCTTTTCCTCCAATAAGATACTTTGAGACCTATGAAGAGGCCAAATCCCTTGTAAGTGCAAGAGACCTTAAATCCAAAATTTACTCAATACTCAACTGACCTAATATCAAAGCTCGGCTGCACAGGTAGAGTATTTGTTCTTTACTGTTGTGATTGCAGGGCTCACTGTGAGCTGTGTCTCACTCTCTTGCCCAGTGTCTAGACATAGTACAGTACCACACATTGGTAGCCTGGAAAGAGGTCAAAAGACATGTTATGGGCCCTGAATCAAGACTGTCTATGTACCTATATAATTAAAGTATGTCGATACTCTTTCAAATATCTCTGTTAGTTGAGTTTAATTTTTAATAGGTAGTAAGATAGTTTGAACCTATTACACCAATATATTTTGCTTCTTCTCCTTTCTCTCATAGCAATTTAATTGCCACCAATTTAATCAAAGAAGATGTAAAGTCACATGAATACGAAGATGGTAGAAGACACCTTTGCTAGACAAGAAGAGGTGGGGACTAAATGACAGCTTTTTCTAGCCAATGGATTTGGGGAAGAGAAGAGAGAGAGGGAAGCTGTAGGGACACTTGTATTACAGTGTTGTCAACCTTCTCATCACCAGCCACAACGGGCGCAGTATTCTGTGGTTCAGGCACAGCCAAAGGCAAGCAGGATTTGCAGAAACTTGTTCCTGTGCAAGTAGGGCAAGGAGAGCATGAAAGTGTAGTAAGAAGGCCGTGACTGATGGCTCAGTGCCTCCCTAGACTCCTGTGGAAGATGGACTTTACCCTGAAGCTCCTGTATTTCCTTGGGGGCCAGAGAAATAGTTGGGGTGAGCACCATTTGGCCTACTATGTGAACCACAGTGGGGAGGAGGTTTGAGATGTGTGGATGTGACCTGATCCCAGGGCCAGAGAAGGCACTGAGTGAAGGCATTTTTCATACATTTTTCCAGAAGGTGTCAATTCATTGTGTTCTACATACAGTTTATCTGATGCTAATGCTAATGTGATTCTTGTTGCTCTGGACATAACCTGTTTCAGCCTATTTCAGGATGATTTTATTCTTGAAGTACTCAAATTTCATATCAATTTATCCAACTATGGGTCTGTTTTCATTTGCCCTGCTATTGCTTGGAAGTTCTTTTCAATCTGAAGGTTTGTTTTGCTTTTAGTTACTGGAAATTTGCTATTTGTTTAAAAATGATTTTATTTTGTATGCTTCATCTCTCTGATTTGCCATCCCCAGACTAAAATCTATCTAAATGCCTCTCATTGATAGGATTAGTGCCACACAGTGGAATATAGTGAAATTAAAATGAATGAATAATTCTCCTACTATGAGTTATACAAACAAAATTGGCCTCTGCTTTTAGAAGATTCACTACTTGTGGGGGACAATAGAGAAAGCAGAGAGGTCTCTGGGTAGCACGTGGCTCTATTTTCCTGCATAGCTGCTAATTACACACATTTTCAGTGGACAGAAATCATAGAGCTGTATGGTTTAAAGTAAGTATACTTTTACAAGAAGTTTAAAAGGATAGTCACATACAGTTAGAAGTATTTTTAGTATATTTGATATAAAATAGTAATTCCTTGCTAGGTAAAGAACACACTCAAAATGAGAAGAAACAAAGAACTCTTAAAATGTATAAAGAAGAATTTTTTAAAGTCACAAATGAATATGTATACAAGTGATTAATGAATATTTTAAAAAGGTTAAAATTTACTAGTAAATAATTAGCGAAAAGTGATATATACTCTAAATTGCTAAGAGGAAAATAAGGGAGATGCTGTACCTATGGGAGAGGGGAGTTGACCCTGGCAATAATCCTGTGAAAGTGGACACTTTGGTGCCTGCCTCTAAAGTCTAGGAGCTATCCTGAAGAATTAATTGTGGATGTTCATAAATATACCACTATATCAATTAGTTATCAAAGCTGATTTTTCAGAGCTAAAAATTGTAACAATTCCTCCAAACAATGACAGATGGGTCAACTAATTAATGTTAAATTTCTACAATAGAATTTTGTGCAGCCTTTGAAAATAATACTATGCATGAATATTATATTATAGTCAAAGATGTTCAGAACATATTATTAAGGAAAAAGTTCTTAAAGTATATTCCTGTTTCTTTAATATGCATTTTGATGTACTTTTTTCCCTCTAAAATGGAAATGGGATACAATTAAACTCAAAATGTTAAGCATACCTTTCATAGATGGAGTACCTGTCATTTTAATCTTAATGTATTTAATTTTCTGAATTTCCAAATATTTTTATTATCAATACAGAAGATTTGTTACTTTAAAAAACAGATATTCTAATATATTGATATTTTGCTTTACAAAATAAATTACTCATATCCATAGGGCATTCTTTTTTTGTCCTTCTATGATAAAGTGTTTTGACCATTTTCATTCATATAGTTTCTACTACTTCTAAGCAAATCATTTCAGTTTCTATAAACTACAGAGATATTTTTAGTAGACAAAATTTTAAGTTATTGTGTTTTTAGAGACCATTAGAAATAAGTAAAGAAAGAAAATCTTGTCTTATATATAGGGAGAAAGTAAAATTATATAATTCTGTCACAAAACAATGAACAAGAAGATTAATTTAGGACTTCACTGGCATTTAAGCATAAAATATAAACGCCCCATTCAGTTTCTGAACTAGGAACACAGACCTGATTTGATATTAATGAATGCAATCATATGCAGCTAAAGCAAAGCAGGGTTATCACTGGAAAATTGAACGTTCAAGTCCAGCCTGGGCAATTTAAAGAAACCCTCTCTCAAAATAAAAACAGAAATAAATAAAAAACTCTGCGAATGTAGCTCAGTTGTAGAGTGCCCCGTATTTGATCCCCAGTACTGGGGCAAGGGGGAAAGCAGGAGTGAAACTCATCAGGTTTTGCAGATGATTTAAGATTCAACCAGTAGCATATGCCAGGGCACAGAGAGTATGAGGTTCTTAAGGAAGATTTAGCTGTACAGTCTTGGTAACAAAACCACATGCGATATTGAAAGTTAAGCAGTATAAATGGAAAACTGTTTTTCTTTAGACTTTTGCAGCATATACATTTCACCTAACTTTCCATCATAGTTCATAAAAGTACATTTATAAAACAGTTGTACTATTGAATGGGCATGGATGCTTTAAAAAGTGTACTACAGGTGCATAAAAACCAAAATAGTCTCTCAGGAGAAGCAAGAAAGTAGAAGCAATGTTAATAAGGTCTTTCTTAGAAATTACTATGTATTCTAGTAGCAGCTGATAATGCTAAATCAAACCATCCAGCTATGTATATGCTATCTTCTCCAAATGGTTTTTTTCTAATAATGCTAAGTATAATAATTATTTAAATATTATTTAATTCACCCCAACTTCCTAATAGTCAACCAAATATTTAATCTCAAACTACATGTGTATAGACAAATCTCCGTCTATATAATATTTTATTTCCAATATTACTTAATTTTTATTTCCATCTCCTATTTTATCAGCTGAAAAAATCTTAATTTGAGTCAGTTCAGGTTTTCTCATTCCTCGGCCTGAGCCGCAGTAACTTAGTTCCCAACAGCTTAGCAAGTGCCGGGACTTGAGGTGTGTGTACAAGGGCTGCGGTGTGTCATCAGTGTCTCCTTCCATCCGGGGGGTGCCGCTGTGTATCCTGACTGCCGTCTGTTCTTCAGCCGCTGGCCTCTGTAGGCAGCTGCTAAGTCATCCCTTGTCCCATGAACTAGACCTTAGCAAAGTTCCAGCCATTTCCCTGCCCTTCCTGTGCTCCATGGATGACTGCAGATCTGGCTGGGGTTATCCTCACTTTGGCGTCACTGTGGGATGCACAGAACCGTACTGCTCTCAGGCTGTGGGAAATGCTATTGTCTGTGTCTCCATATGTTCACCTGTAGAGATCCACCCGAATTTAATTTTATGAAGCCGTCTTACAGAGATACTGTGCATATCAGAAAGTAGCACATCCCCTTGGCAATCCTTCCCTTGGTGCAGAAATACTCTTCATGGATGTACTTGCTGCATGTAGAGACAGTATGCCTCCAGACACAGCTTGGTGAAAGGCATATGAGCTGGAATGTTACCCTCCAGCGTTCGGGGTGCAAAATCCATTCCCCTCCTTCCAGTGCACAGTTTCTGCCTCTGCATGTGCTAAGTTGTTAAGAACACAGCTGTTTGAACAGCTGTTTAGGCAGCTGTCAATATACTCAGTGGTACAATCATCAAACTGATACTTCTTAATTATTTCCAAAAGGCAGTTGACACATTTTTAACTGCCCTTCTGAATTAAAAGTACAGTCTTTTTCCCCCTGGTAGCTCTCGGGATTGAACCCAAGACCTTTGGTATGCTACACAAGTGCTTTACTAGTGAGCCACACCCCTGCCCCAAGATGCATTGTGTCTCTGATACTACACTGATCTCAAAGTCCAATACTCTATATTTTAAAGTGACTTAATCATTAATGACTTTTGTCTTATTATTTTTGATGGACACATAATAATTGTACATATATGTGGCATACAAAATGAAGTTCCCATTGAGGTATCCAATGTGTAAGGATGAAATCACCTTAAACACTTACCGCTTCTTTATAATAACTTTTCTATGTTAATTGTCTATGTAGCACTGCTAAGTGTCACCCAAGAAAAAGGCAGGCTCCTAAAAAAATTAATTGTCTCCTAATCCCCTTTACCCACCAGATCTGGCACGATGTGACTTCTGGCTCTTCTACAAAATCAAAATGACCATGAAAAGTAAATGTTTCAATTAGAGCCAGGAACTCCAGGCAGCCAAGACAGCAAGGCCGGGGACACTCAGGAAAGGAGGACTTCCAGGATTGTTTCAGAAAGTTGCAACCACAATGGAGTATATACAAATGGACCGAAAGTATTTTGAGAAGGATTAATGACACTATATCTGTTATTGTAATAATTATTTTTAAAATTTCAATATTCAATATTTATTTTGATCGTGTTTGAGCAAATTTATCAAACTAGACAAGTGAAATACATGCAGTTTATTTTATGCTAATTATGAAACAACACAACTGTTGAATTTTTTAAAAAGATAAAGAAAACAGATTCAAATAGTACATTTCATCTCTATATCATTAGTTTGAATCATCTCTATTTCAAACCTTGGATTTCATTCCCCATAATTCAGATTTCTTACTGCCTCATTATATGAAGCAGTAATATATTTAATGTTATTTCAATGTAGATTTCAAAAGTTGAAGTAATACTTTAGGTAAGCCTTTTTGCTATAAGCTTTTGCCCCCTTCTTGGAAATATAACTAAATGGTAACTAAAAACTTAAAAGACATGGAATGAGCATTTTAAAATTTAAATATAATGTTTGATTAGGTTCTTACGTACCCATTGCTTTATAAGTGGAAAAGTATGTTACAAGTATCTGGTAATACTTCTACTTAAGTTTTTATCTTCAAAATAATTAAGATGAACATAGTTAAAATACTAACGTTAGTAAAGCTTAAAGATGATTTTTCCACATTAATTACTAACATTAGTGGGTTCTCAGCAGTCATACAAATTAGAAATGAAGTCACTTTTGAAGTATGGACATAAATATTCCTTAATTATGCACTGGCACCTCTGTGTGACCATATATAAAGGTCAAAAGTGTGCAGTTAAATACTGTCTGGGCAGGGAGTTATGTAATTGGAGGTGTCTATATGTTCTCTTTTGACAAAGATATCAGTAACTTCAAATTTTATTTTCCTAAGTAAAATCTTAGCAAGAGACCAGGCGTTTGTTTATTATAAAACACACATACCTTCTAAATTATCTGAAAAGAAAGACTTCCCTGTTCTGGTTATGCTTTTTACATAACCATCTCCATATACAGTAATTCCCCTTCTGTTTATTTTGTTTCTGTTTCCATTTAATGGAGATATTATAACAAATATTGGCAAACATACCAGGCACTCATACCTACTCACACTCACCTCCCTCACACCTGAGTAGCTGCTACAGAGAGCAGTAGAAATCCACAGAGGTAAACTTTTGTTGCTAGAACTACCCTAGGTATCTGCATTTATACCATTATTGATGCTTTGTTTTAATAATCAAGTACAGATTACATAGATATATGAAAATGTTTCTGTAGTAGCAACATGATAGAATGCTCTAAAGCAATTTTTTGGTCTTTTTTATTAGTATATATTTGCCAAACATAGTAATTACATTCATTTTGGGAACCGTATACATAGGAAATACTGAGGAATTTTACTGCCCTGAGCCCCACCCATCCTTGTCCTTTCCTCTGCCCGCTCCCCATCTCCAAAGTCTCCCTCCCTACTTCCCTTGTCTCTCACATTAGAGAAACCATGGGATATTTAGCCTCTGTGTGGGATTTATTTTACTTAGTACTGTACAATCATCACAAAATCCAACCATTTTCCAGAAAATCACTCAAATTTATCCCTGATGGATGAGTAGTGTTCCACTGAGCATCTCTTCCATATTTTCCAAGGCAAATATTCTTTTTTCTGTTTATTTTATTACTATATATTTGTAATTCATATAATACCTTGGGGAGTGACTATAGTTTTTTTAAAAACTATAAAATATTATAATTTTTTAATCCTCTGCCTTTTCCCTCCCCTTCCCCCTCTGCCTCTGATTCCCCAGTCACTTTTTTCACACCTGTTGATACAATTTGTCTTAGCGTATATTTTGGCTTATAATATTTACATTGATTAGGGTTACTAGATTCTTGCACATGGTATATATTGATTTCATTTCCCGTTCCTTTCCTTCTTCCCCTTTCCTCCTGTCCTTATTCCCTTGGACCATTTTTTGTTGTGTGAGGTCTGTCCTCTTCTATCTGTCTTTTTCCATTTTCTTTGTACTGCACCTCACTCAAATGAGGGGTCAGGTATGCTTTCAAGCTTGTGTGTCTGCTTTATTTCACTTAACATTATGTTTTCTAGGTGCATCCATTTTCCTACAAATATCCAAGGCAAATGTTCTTAACTCAAGTTGCTCAATAATTTGCTCTATATTCTTAAAATAGTCACTGCTTTAGCTTTTGCCAGTATTACTCTTTGCAGGGAGATTCTAATTTGTCCAGAACAGTGTAACTAAAATAAGTATAATATTGGCTTCTAGTTCTGGAGCAAGAAGTCACAGATACTTTTTTCCATGTTCTTTCTTCTAAATTAAAAGAAAAAAACTGAAAAATCGTTCAACATACAGTGGTAAAAGGACTCAGAAAGCTTGATAAAGACCATGCACTTCCTTAGTATTACACACATTTAAGAATGAAAATGTGGTGATCTTTCTGATTTTCTTTTTATTTCCCATATACACCGAAGGGCTGCATTTTGGAATCAACAAATACAGAAAAAAAGAAAAGTGACAAAACCAAACATAATGATAAAACAGACAAAACGAATGCAAACTGACTAGGAAACCTGCTCTTTCCATCCAGATGACCAAACAAAGGGTCCAGTGGAGAACTGGTAGAGGGTCCTAACACAGATCCATACTTTAAGCCACTGGACATCCCAGCCCTCTGAAAGTAGAGCAATAATGGCATAGGTCAACTCAGTCCCTTTTGACGGCTGGAGCCTCAGTGAGTGTTCCAGCCAGGCAGCAATGCTGACAGCTGTGAAGACGGATTCACCTTGCCTTCTACTCACCGGCTTGCAGAAACTAGTTCCCAGCTTCTACTCTCTTCCCAGGGGTTGCCCAGCAAGAAAAGTGCCCTTCTTTCCCTTTGCAAATGACACACAGGGACTGAGTAGGAACCGAAGAAAACCCAAAGGAACGGTGAGCAAGCATAGAGCTAGAAGACCTAAGAGAACTGAACCGCCGCTGGGGCTAATGCACAGGGGGCAGCAGCCGCCCATTAATGTCAGCTGGAAGGCTCAAACAGGGTCAAAAGTCTCCTCACGCGATAGCCAAGCTGTGTTAGATGCATAAACGCAATCTGTCTTAGCATAATACCAGAAACAATTTAAAAGAGAAAAATCATACCAATGCTGAGATTAATCAAGTTATACATATCTCATGGGGCTTATAAAAAGCATCTATCATAAAAATGCCTCAACCGTTAGTTACCAATACTATGGACACAAGGTTAAAAAAAACTAGAAAGTCTAACCAAAGAAGTAAATGCTTAAAATTTTCTTTTTTCATGACCAATTTTACACACTTGAATTTGGTAGTTAGAATGACTGATCTGAAAACAATATGTAGTATAAGAACCATTGCTGAACTCCTACCATTGTGTATGGTGAGGCTCTGCCTCATTTCCAATGTTTTTTTAAAAATCATTATTTTTTTACACATTACTGTCTTTGAATGTTTGATCAATCTTACATTCTTATGTCTAATGAACTGAGCAACTTTGTAGAAGGTAACAGTATGTAATTAGGAACTATTGTAAATTTATATCATTTTGTCTTGAGGTCATATACCATTTTTGTTGTTTTTGTTTGCTTTGATTTTGTCTTCATTGTTGTTTTGTCAGTGTTTTTAAATTTTTTAAAAAGAAATAACTTACAAGGAAAAAGCACAATAACCAAAATAAAAATTTAGTTAGGTAGATTCTTTAGTGGAATATGGTGACAGAGTATAGAAACAGTAAAGTTGAAGACAGATTTTGAAAATATATGCAATTTGAATAGTAGAGATGAAATAACCTGAAAAAATGAAGGTGAACTCACTCAGGAATCTGAGATAATAATAAAGGCTATTTATATGGTGGTTGGGAACTGCGGTCAAATCCAGTGTGAGGATGAGAGGTTGCAACAGCCAGGAGTCCCCACCCTGCAGCAACCTTCCTAATCAGCACCTGGAGGCAAGGTGGAGCCAGAGCAGCCAGTACACATCCTACCACACCCAGCTCTATGCCTGCCTCGAGGCTGTGACCTCCTGCCTTTCCACTCTGTGGGCGGCTGCCAGTGGGGAGCGGTGGGGTGCATCGGCACCCACATCAGAGCCACAGCAACTCCCAGGGATCCAGCCAAGGAACAAACGGGAACTGGAGCACAACAGCAAGAGAGAGCTGCAGATGGAGGTGGCTCACACGACACCACGCCCTTCTCACTCCAGCATCAAGCAGGAAGC
>PVLD010017889.1:0-40533 GCA_004027595.1 Dinomys branickii | reverse complement strand
GCATTTGAAGCCAGGCACCCATAACTATGAATCATGCAGCATAACAGCTGGGAACCAAATGATTTGTAAATCTCGAAGTTTCAGAAATAACTTTGCAGGAACAACCCACATGAGATCCGGCTCTGTACTCAGAGCCCCTGCACTGAAGTAACCGAAAAGCAGCAATGGGCATGAGATTAATGTCTTCCCAGGCTGCTACTTGCCATCAAGCACCTACACATACTATCCTGGTTTTCAAAGCCAAATTGCAGGGAAAGTAGCCCAGGGGAAAACTGGACACTGAGATTGAAAGGTTGGTATTTCCATTTTCCAGGTAAATACTTCCTAAGATTGTTAATAAAAATTATTTGTCTTCTCAAGAAAGAAATAGGAGACAGACAGGAAGGAAGAAAGAAAGGGACAAGAAAAAAGAAAGAATAACAGTGATAACTCATTTTATCAAATACATGTTATAAACTCTGCCTGATAATTCTCTAGCCATTTTAATATGCCTCTGTTTCCAATCCTCTCTGTGATACGATTAGCTTTACAGCTTTTACAGAAGAAGAAACCATGCTAAAAACAGTAAAATTACTTGTCCAAGATCATATAGTTAATGAGAGAGAGAATCAGGATTGTAAGCCAGTAGTAAGTAACTATTAGAAAAGAAGAAAGAAAAGGAAAGGAAACTATTTGGAAGGAGTTTCTGCCTGTGGAAAAATGAACAAAATGGCTGGGTGTGGTGGCGGATGCCTGTAATCCCAGCATTCTAGAGGCTGAGGCAGGAAGATCGCCATGAGTTTGAGGCCAGCCTGGGCTATATAGTGAGTTCAAGGCCAGCCTATACTAACTAGTGAGACTCTGTACAATAAAAGATAAACAAGAACTTATTTTCTGTACAAAAAGTATGGGGACAGGGGTAGTTTACTTGAAATTGATCAATCTTGTTAGGTAGCAAAGTAGTATTAATGTAGCTAATCAAGACAAAGCCATATCTGTGAGAAGCGATTTTCTATTCCCTCTAACTCAATAGATTTCATGATCATAGAGAAAGTAAAAATTCTTTTTTGATTTTTTTATGAATACAAGCTTTGCAGTATATAATGTTTACATTCCTTATGTGGAGTTGACACATGTACATAGCACATCTCAATTCCTTTTCTCATCTCCCTTTTCTCCCCTCCTTTACCTGCCCTTTGTCACCTGCTCCCCTTCCCATGTGGAAAGATCCAGCTCCCTACTTCCTAACATCTATCTTTTATTTTGACCTTTATTTATACTTTGGGTTTCTCATACAAGAAAAATTATGCAATATTTAAGCATGTGTTTCTGATTTAGTTCACTTAATGTTATGATCTCAAAGTGCATCCATTTACTAAGAATTGGCTTCAGCAACGGCATGAGACCTTATCTCCATAGATGGATAATCTAATACCAATAGCCAAGAGAATCTGTGGCTGAACTTCAGCGTGTCTCTCCAAATAGTGAGGTTGTGTAGTAAAAAGTTAAAAAGCTTATAAAATAGTCCACCAATTTTCTATGATTCCTAACATTGTTTAGGAACTGATCAAGTTGACATGGATGCTAAGAACCAAGTTAAGAGACTAGTTCCTCTCAAATTTTCCTTAGTGCCAAGGAAACAGTTAAGTATTTGCAATATATCCAAATACACATCAAAAACTAGGATTCTAGGGCTAGGAAGGAAGTCAGAGGTCACATAGTCAAAGAAGGAAGGAGTAGAGAGGATGGGGAGGGAAAAGAGATGAAAGAATTCAGATGTTACGTACATGTGCCAACTCCACACAAGGAGTGTAAGCATGATGCATTGCAAACATAGATACATACATAAGAAATTACCTACCCTGATACCCCTGTTTCACAAATGGAGAGGCTGGAATACAAAAGCCAACACACACAAAAAAACAACCACATACAAAAGAAAAAGAAAGTGAAATTCCTATCCTGCTTCCATCTATCATTTATTGAAGAGATTTAATACCCTGTAGTCCTAGTGTTTAGCATGTTTTGGAGAGCATAAATAAAATGGAAGATACAAGTTTTGCCTTTCAAAGTTTCTCATGTAGTCTAGCTGTTGATCCTTAATAAAAGGATCCTTGTAAAACATCACAGTTTTCTGGGGATCTGCCCATGATAGCAATTATACTTGTAGTGTCACTAATTTTGAAAACTGGTAACCGTCAAAATTTCTAAGAATTCAATCATACTCTTAAATTTAAAGCCTGTACATGAATCTGAAAAGTTGTATAAATGCATTTTTGAGAAATCATTTATTTAGCCTAAAAATTATTAATGAAATTTCCCAGACAATATCTTGTAGCTACAGGCCACAGGCAGGGAATTACTGCTACAGAGGAAAAACCTAAAAGTACCACAGCCAGACCCAACTTAATAATCTTGTAGAATTGGAAGTGATTGTATGATGCATTTTAAAGGGCAAAAGAGAAATTTTACCTGCACCAACACACACACACACACACACACACATGCACACACGCACTCCTTTTAGGTTCTTCCCTCTGCTATACTGTGCAGTTCCAACTTTCTGAAAGCTCAGCACCCAGAATGGATACAGCTTCATAAACACTGTTCCAGTGCAGACCTTCCAGAACAGTGACCAAACAATCACGCAGAAATTTACAGAGGTTCTTTATGGACCTAGGCAGGTTTGGATGAGGGCATTAGGAACAGTGGGTAGGTGACACGTTCCTTCTTCCTGAAAAGAGTAAAGGTAATATATACCAGAATTTGGGGGGTCATGAAGGCTGAGAAAAACCCAAAGAAGGGCATTGAGATACTGCATGCTCAGGAAGCAACTGAATGGTAAGGAGGTAAGGGTTGTAGAAATGGTATGAAATACAAGTTTTCCTAAATAAGAAGTTCCCTTGAACGTGATCATATTACAGAGTATTATAAGAGCTCTTCACACAGTGGAAGGCGGTACACTGCTCAGATTAACTGGCAGAGCAGGTATGAAAAGAAACAAGGCCTCATTGTAAGCAAAGTCCTCATGGAAGAGTGAAATATCAGCTATATCTTAAAATGCAGGCACGATTTGAAGAAGTGAAAGAAAAGAGTCCCACATTTAGAGAAAAATCATCCAGTAGAAGTGAGCACTGGGAATGGAGGGGAAACAATGATCAAGTTCAGCTGTGATGGAGCATCGTACAAGTAAGAGGCAGGAGAGATGAGGTTGGAGAGAGATGGTAGTGCAGGACCCTGAAGTGCCTGGGTACAGGATAGAGGAATTCACAGTTGTAGGAAATGGGAATCTACAGATAAGTGGCACAGTGAAAATAGTATGTCAGTCTTCCAAAGATATGAGGAATATTTGTTATTATGCACAAGCTTTATGAAAACACCAGTTTTTTCAAGTAATTAACTATGAAGCCATGAATCATTTTTACAAACTCTCTAGACCACAGGTTTCATTTTCTTTTTGAGCCACAGATTTTAAATCTCCAAGATGGAGAGAGTAATATACATCTCATCAAGTTGTTATGAAAATTAAATGAGACACCCTTCATGAAATACATTACTACATTGTCTAGCACACAATAGTTCATAAATAGAAGCTCCTTATGGTAAGAGTCATCATTGCTATCATCACTACCAGCAACAAAAATACCAGAGGGAGCAATTAGCAAGCTGTGACAGTAACCTAATATTTAAGCCTAGATAATGGCCTGTACTATGTCATATGTTGAGGTCACAGAGAGGAGGGAGTGACTTCCAAAGATATGCAAAACACAGATAGGACAGGATTTGGGGACAGTCCCTACATGAAAGGTTCAGAAGAAAGGAGTGAGAAAGATTTCAAGACAGAAGGTTAAGATCATGGAAGTACATGCAAACAGGAAGAATGGAGAAATGAACTAGAAACAGCTGGTGATTTTGTGGTAGAAGGTATTAATTTCTTCTAGAGAACGTTGATTTTGAAGTGTTTGACATATACTGAAATAATGATCTTTTACTCACATTTTAAAAGACTGTACTAATATCCATGTGACAGAAATAGTTGAAGATGAACAGTAGACAAACTTTCTGGGAGGATTACTATATCAGGAAAGAGCAAAGGTTGAATAACAGAGCCTAGAAGAATACCTGCAATTATGGCATAAGGAAAAGAACTGTAAGAAGTATTTAATAAGTGAGGAAGGAAAATAGGAAGCTAATATTGTTTGGACAATTAAATGTCTACATCTTGTACTCTAATTTAAAGATAACAATTTTGCAATATATTAACCATTGTTACTCTCCTATTATCTAGTCTTGAAATTTTGTTTTATTTTTTCTCTTTAAAATAAAATTTTTAAAACAAAGAATATTTATAGTACAGTAAAATACAGTAAGTCCCCAACTTACGAAAGATTTCTGCTCTTGGAGAATTGTCCATAAGTCAGATTCCTTCATATCCCACAAAGTGAGTCTTATACAGTACATCTGTGAAAGTTTGCAACTGGAATGTCCATAAATTGGGGGCTTACCATGTACAAGATTCAAATTAATTGCATAAAAGAATTCCCAAGCTAAAGTTGGAATGGCCTTTCAAAAAGAAATTTTCATCTTCCTGGTAGAGATTAGATTCTACTTATAATTAAAAGATAATTATCACTTAATAACTTCAAAACCATCTCCTAGATTTCTGCAAAAATGATGCTAAGTGCTGTAAGGAAAGCAACAAAATATAAAAATTTTGTCACAATGGGTAAGAAATACTAATGTATGCATACACAAACATTTAAATCTGCCAGGCATGGTGATCCGTGCCTGTAATCCTAGCACTCTTGGAGGCTGAGACACGAGGATCATGAATTGAAGACCAGCCTGAGCAACTGAGTGATCCAGTAAGACCTGGGATGTAGCTCAGTGTGAAGGCCCTGGAACTAATAATTAAACAAATAATCAAATAAATCCTAATATCTGAGTACATTAGCAATTTAGGACAACATTTATCACAGGGTAATATACAACTAAGAGCCAGAAAACAGAAGAGAATGATTCATTTGTTCCATATTCATTAAGAAAGGATTCCTGGAGGATGTGAACCTTAGCCACAGATTAGTAAAAATGTAACCAGAATATAATTCTGGTGCATTAAACTATTAATCTTGACCATGAAATTGATCTGAAGGGGTTTATTATGAATATCAAGCACCACACAGTCTACACAATGAAAAGTCCCTCCAAGGTACTTTCACAGAATGGCAATATCAATTTTATCAATGCAACTTCCCAAAACATGGAAAAAACACTTAGAAAAAAAATATCAGTAGAAGAAGAACTTGGCCTTGATCCACATTTCTCCAAATCTCATGTTTCTTTACACAAGGCAAAGTTAGAAATCATTAAATGCCAGAGTGACCAGGGAAATCCAGTAATGACCTGATCTAGCTGAGAAGCCTTGCATTCAGGGAAGGGAAATACACATTGTAGAAAATTAAACAGTAATGTAATCCTTTTAATCCTGATCTCTGGGAGAATTCAGGAGGAGAATACAGGGGCAAAAAGAAAAGGTCTAGGTCAGTTTGGCTGGAGAAATATTGGCTGTGAAGGGCAAAGGGAGAGAGAAAGTAGAGAAACAGGACTTTGCTTTCCTGGTAAAGCCTGATATCAAGATTCAGGAAACGGTTTTTAAATTAAACATGTGTCTCATCCTGTACAGCACTGGGCTTCTGACTAGATCTGAGGTATAAAAGTGACCATGTCCCCAAGAAGAAATTACCCTTTAAGGAGAATATTAAGTTGTTGCCCTTTTGAATTTCCCAAAGATGACCCACTGAAATTTCCCATAGCAACAAGGCTGTTTTGTAGAAATAAGAACAGCAGGATAGCCTATACTGAGAGGAAGATCTTGCTTTAAGCAAATCTAACATGTGATTTGCTTCTTTGCATAAGAGAACATGTGAGATAATTACCAGATTTGCAAAGCACTCTTTGTTGCAAATAATAATGATAGCAAACATTATTGTTACTATTGTTATTTCCTCACAGCAGCGGACTAACTGTTCCCTGGCAATCATGCCCGACCCCACCCCCCAGAATTCACTTAAGGTAATTGCAAAAAATGAAATATGGAGGTGAAGGCAAGAAGGCCTGGTTATGCTTTCTATATTTCAGTAAAAATCAAACAGAAACAGCAAAGGAAGAAAGGAAGGCCAGTCCTCAGGCAAACCAGCAGGACTGCACAGTTTGGGAGGAAGTCTAAGTAGTAGCAAATTCAGGTAAGCTGGATGTAAGGAAAGATCATGACAAAGACAGAATGAATGAAAGATGGGGCCGGGTGGACCAGGGCCCAAACTGATCAAAAGCACCAGCAGAGACAATGTCATAGGTGCAATTTCTAGATGTTCTTCTAGAGCCATGGTCCCATTATCTTTTTTATTTCCTTTGGGGTTTTGATACAGATATTTTCTGACACCCAGGATGACACCTAAAATAATCTAACAAGGAGTTATAACCCGAAGATGTCCAATATTTAGCACTGGTCTTGCAGAGACAATGCCCTGATCTTTATTTGGCAACTGAGATGAGTGCTGGGGATATCAGGTAATAAAGGCCTAGAGCACTGAGGCAAAATGAGAACACAATGAGATTTTCACACCACAGCCAATGACTTTGTTGGTTTTCAGGAGCACTGGGAGTTGCTACAGAGCTAGAGTATATATTTCTGTCAGCCAGTTAATGATTTTGAGCTTCAATTCCCCCCAATTTTTTCTAGGTACAGTCTAGTACAATATTTTATTATCTTTGGTTAAAAAATAATGGAAGGTTTTAATATTTAAGAATTTGCTTCTGCCACAGCTGACACATGCCAGGTACCTGCCTGCCAATATCTGAATTTTCAAAGAAGAGTTTTAGGGCAGTTCAACTTCTTTGTTCCTAAAATAAGCAAGCTTAGAAGCATCCACTTTGTTCACAGTACTCTTAGGAGATACAAAGGAAACTAAAAACAGAAATGGAATTAAGATATGAATTACATTATAATGCATTATAATTCAGGCAAGAATCCCTTCCCAGGGTCTAAGGGTGTAGCTCAGTAGTAAGTGCACGCTTAGCACGTGTGCAGCCTTCAGTTCGATCCCCAGCACTTCCAAAAAAAGTTGAAAAGAATCTATTCCCATCTGAATCTGAACCACCTAATGCCTTCTGGCATTCTCTTAGATGACTTGATTGCATACAGATTACATCAGATACATCAATGCTACTTGGAATCAGGAGCTATGATTTTCTATTTCTTTGAAGTCCTGTATAGCACTAGATGGTGTCTGACAATGACAGGTACTGAAACACTTACCTTCTCGGGCAAATAAATTTGTGCAACAGAAATAATTTACCTGGAAATAAAAACAAGATACTACAGTTGCAGTTGTGGCTCTGTATGTGCCTTATTTAAGTATGGCTAACGTAGGCACATATTCAAAGCCGACATCTCCCCACTCCCTGTTCTTACAATGCGTATAAGAGGACAGGAAGTAATCAGATAGGTGATTATCATCAGGTTGATAAAAGGGTGCTATAGAGACAGGGAACAGAAAAAAATCTTCCACGCAGTATAAAATCTTCTAGAGAAAGATAGATGAAGGCAATTTTTTAAAAACTGTTTTAAAATGGTCATTTTTTGGTATGTCTTTAGGCATATTAATTTTTTTGAAATTTAGAATCACATCAAGGACATGACATTTTTGTGTTCATGAAAGACTGGTGCCTTAGTTACTTGTCTCTCCTTGCTGAGACAAAATACCTGATACCCAAAGTTAAAGGGAAAGGAGTATGTAGCTTGCAAATTGTAGAGGTTTCAGACCATAACCAGCTGACTCCAACTGTACAGGAGAATAGCTCATGGTGCCCACAAGGCAGAAAAAGCAACAAGGGCCTTAACAGTGTCTTTCTGCCTCTTTTATCTTATCAGACTACTGGGATTAGGATGTTTCCAAACCAATTAGTAGACAGATTTAGTAGATACATGCCCTTAATCCTAGCGTTGCACCATGAATCAATCACATACTCTAGACCTAGCAACCTCTGAAAAAGCCCACCTGTGGCCACATGAGGCTTTGGAAGGTCATCTAAACACAAGCCATAACAAGGAGCACGAATCAGAAAATAAATACTTGTGTTTCTTTGGGAAAAGAGATAATGTTTAATTCTACTTTTTATTCCTAGCACCTAGTACAGAGCACGGCATATAAATGTGTTTAGTAAAAGTCAGAGTTGGGTAGGAAAATGGATAAAAATGAATGAATGATAGGAAATTTGAATTGACAACAAAAGGAGTCACATGAACAAACTTGAATCTTATATTTCTTAGCAGTGCTATGATACATCATCTTTTCACTGAAAGCATTTAGAAAATAAATATGGAAGGCTGAAAATTACCAGATCCCTCCATCAAAATAGCTGGCACTCTTAAAAACCAGGAGCAGACTTTACAGAGAAGGTTGTACTGACTTTATCATTAGCCAGGTCTCAGGGTCAAATGTTCTAATGGTCCAGATACCCAAAGTGACTGCCCCTAGAAAAATGACAAATGATTCTAAACTCTTCCTTTATAGATCAGAGACCTCAAAATATGAGCAATTTAAACACCTGTCAGTCCCTAGTGTTTTCTCTCAAAAGGTTTATTTTTCCCATCTTCCAAACACATAGTAGAGGATGGTGCTTACTAGCCTCTTTGGGGCTCTGGGTGGTTCTAAATGACGAGTTCTGGTCAATGAATTGGATTTTAAACCAGAGACTTGTCATTGTGAGAACTGTCATCCATTTTTCCTATGCCACAAAGACTAGCAATGTTCTTGACAGCTGTTCTCTAGCAGCCTGAGTCACTGAATGAACGTGATAAAGCAGAGGGCCCAGAAGACCTATGAAAACCTGAAGACGCAGATATAAACATTTTACACTTGAAGTCATGTAGATTTCAGCATTCATTTTATTCTTGAAGCATAATCTAATGTATCCTAATAACAACCTTGTTTACTATAGTCAAGGTCGTTCATATCTCTTCAAAAGTTCTGACCCGGTCTCTAAGGGTTAGAGTTTAATTGCAGTTAGTGAATAATATTCCATTACAAATGAAATAGAGAAAACAAGGCTTGTGTTTAATTACTGAAATTATGATAAAGACGGACACATAAAAAGGAACATCTATGCCAGCAAATACAGTACTCCTAACATGAAAAGCAGAGACCAATTTTGAAACTATTTCAGGGGCAGGAACAGACACTCACCGTCCTTTCCTGTGACAAAATTCCATTAAATACAAAGGGAAATGCCTTGAGAAACTAAAATAGCAGACCACACTCAAGATGGCCAACTGGAAATAGACTCTCCTTGAGACAGGGATGGGAATTCCTTACAGGGAAAGTGTGAGGGAAGGGGAATTCAGTAAAGACATGTACATGAGTCATTCTAAAACTAACACTGTAATCCTTCTCTTCTCTACAGCTCTGCATTACATGAATCTCTTCTATGTGTATTTGCTCATTTATGCCCACAACTAACCTACAAGATATACAGTAAATATTATTTACATTTAACTGATAAAAATAAGTTCAGCTAGGCTGTAGGTTGTTTAAAATAAAATATCTAATACATGATAAAGATGAGATTAGAACCTGTATTTCCTAATGCCTACTCCACACTGCTTGGATAACACATGCATTTCTGAAAAAAAAATGAAGTCATCTACTTGATAGAAACCACTCTGGAAGAACTAAAACCATACAATTAAGTTCCTTAAATCCCTTGTGATCTAAGTAGAAGCATTATTTGTTTAACTACAACCTGAAAAGTAAGTACCATAGTGAAATTTATATTCTGTCTGAAGATGAGGCATTTAACAAAGATGCTATATACTTTGCATTAAACATGCAATCTTGTTAATTCATTTCTCAGCTGATGATAATTCTGGATATAAATTAGCACTGTGCTTTTTCAGCTCCAACAGATGTTTCTGGGTGTTTATTTTTATAATTTCTCTCATTTGAGATATTACATGTAGAAAGCAGGCAGTGCATAAACTGACGGCTCTCCTTGCAACAGGGCCTGGAGATCACAATTGCAGTCCTATTAGCTAGGACTCTGGATAAAGTTCTTTACATTGCATACCTATTTATCAGTCAGGCCTACTCCACAGCTGCCACCTACAAATTAGGAATATCAGCAACATATAAATGGGTTTTCTTTCCTTCACCACATATCAGGTACTACCTTAAGATGTCTCCATTTCTAGGACACAGTAAAAGCCTTCAATTAAATTCATGTAAGCAGTCACACAGTATTCATTGAGGTAATCTCCGAGATAGTCCCAACATAAAGAAAGCATTGCTGACTTTGCCAGTCAACACTCATAAACCAGACACATTGCAGAAAGAAAAGTATTCTACTGCATTCATATGTATGAGGAAAGTATAGCTTATTCATTTATTCTATCACTAATCTAATATTCCTCAGGTGCCCTTATACACTTGGTAAAAGAGAAAAATTTATCCAGTTGTATTTGTTCACTTCAGCCCAATATAATAATTTAAACTCTTTAAGTAACTCAGTTTCTTTAGATAAATTAACAGTCTTTGAAAGGATCTTTCTATCCCCCTGTTCACCCCAAGAGAACATCTGGGCTTTGTGAGAGGGCTTTCATGCAAGTAAGAAAATATTAAACTGGGCCCTTCAATCCATTTAATCAAATAGCTTGAAAGACAAAGAATAAAACATGAGTGGGCAAGTATGCCTAAACTTTAAAATTAATATCTTGCACCACCAATGCAAGAATTTTGAAACAGGTATTGAAATCCTGCTTTATAACCTTATACATCTCTGGTATAACTGAACTAACTTTGAAGAGGAGTTGGAAATTGCAACAAAACAATCTTTTTCAGAAATTACTCTCTGTTCTGTCTATAAGATAAGGGAGTCAGTATTTTCCTCTTACCTCAGGCCAATTGAAGGACATCTGAAGAACAGAGAGCCTACATTTTGTCCACCACAGTTTGGAGGTCAAAGAGTCCAGTGTCTAACTTGGAAATCTGAAGAGCAAGAACTGTGGTTGGCTAGTTGTCCTGAGAGGCTGATGCACTAACCAGGGCTTATACTTTCAGAATTTGTTCATATAAATGATACATTAGTACCCCCTTCAGACCATATATTAATTTCCTATTTCTCCCATAAAAAAATTGCTACAAACTTAGTAACTTGACACATATTTATTATCTCACAGTTCTGGGGGCAGAAGTCCCAAATGAAGCTAACATCAGTCAAGGTGGTGGTGGGGGTGGCTGATTCCTTCCAAGATCTCCATGGGAGAATCTGTACTCTCCTCCTGCTTTTAGAGACTGCTGGAATCTCTTGATTTGGGCCCCATCAGTCCAATCTGTATTTCCCCTGTCATGCTACTTACTCTTACCTCTGATATTTTGCCTCCCTCTTATAAGGAAATTTGTAATCAAATCAACTCCTCCAAAATAATATATGGTAGTCTCCTGATTTCACAATTTTAGTAACATCTGAAAAGTATCATTCATCTTTTCTTTCTTTTGTTTTTGTTTGTTTGTTTGTTTTTGAGACACAGTCTCACTATGCAGTTCAGGCTGGCCTTGAACTCATTATGTACTCCATGTTGGTCTTAAACTTACAATGATCTTCCTACTTCAGCCTCCCAAGTGCTAAGATTATAGGCTTGTGCCACCATGCCTGTTAATCTCTCGTTTACCTTGTAAGGTAACGCATTCTCAGTTTCTAGAGATTTGGACATTGACATCTCTGGGAAATCATTATTCAGCCTACTACAGAGCAAAAGTGGGCTTTCTTCAATACTCTGCCCCAAGAGGACTTCCAACCTTGAACGATAGGACATTAGAAGAAAGAAGCTGAGATTATCCAAATTATGATTTGGCAGACATGAAAGGTGGTTCCCTTATGACCATACAGAGGAGACACTTCGAACTTTGTTAAGGATCTTGTAAGTAAGATATCATCAGATCATCCATGAAGACAACTCAAGAGTCAGGCTTACATATTTGCCAATCGGGACATCAAAGTCAGACCACAGTGACTCCTTTCAGGTGTGATTTGTCTTGTTCCTTACTTCTCATTCTTCTCCCCATTATGACCTGGAAAGCTCATAAATGCTGGCTTTCAGCTTGGAGAGGAGGGTGTAAGGAATTGTACAATGAGAAGTGTAAAGAAAGTACAGCTGTGCCCTCCTTTCTGCTTCAGGTCACCATTTATGAGACAGACTTTGAACTCTGAAAAAGTCTGAAAAGGTTTAACTTCAAATGCAAGTCAGAATATTGACTATTTCATGGGACTTGACATTTTAATTACAGAAATGAGAAAATTCTCATGGCAAAATGTGACCAGAGGACTTTTAATTATCCAGGAGCTCTGGGGTTTGCCAAAATTTCCTCCAGTAGCAAAGAAGGAACCCAACCAGCAAGCAGGTTTGACCAGGCTGTAAGGGAGATGGGAAGAAGCCAGATGCTTTGTAGGTTCTTTTTATTGAATTCTACTTTTTCATTGTAATCATTACGTAACCTGTGATATAACAACATGTCGGGGAGGCTCATAATCATGCAGAGTCCTGTACTGTCCTCCAAATTCCTGATTCCTTTGGGTCTCTGGGGCAATGTGCCTTTCCTGCCTGGTCACTGCTTATTCTGCTGATACTTGTTGATGAAGTCAGAAATGGATGAACTGGGAGATGTTTTCTGTTAACCTGGTAAAGGCTTCATAATCTTTGCTATGAATCCATCTCTACTATGGTCATTGTTGGCCTGAGAGACTTCCCAGTGTTTGCCTATGGCTCATATTGGGTCTCAGCTCAGGCTGACAACGTAACAACCCTCCTCTCTACAGTCACCTCTCCCCATCCTGAAGCCTAGCAGGCTCCCCAGCCAGACTCTCTGCTAACGCCCATATGCCCCTCTCCCTAGAGTCATAAATGACTCTCTGGTTCCCACGACTACGTAAAGGAACACAGAGCAGCTGAACAGCAAGGCCAACTAGACATTTGTGAGGACTAAGTACAAAATGAGAAAGTGAGACCCTTTGTTAAAAACGAAGAATTTCATGATAGCGTAAGCAGAATATTTATTAATCTAAGTGAAAAGCTTGTGTGTGGAGCTCTGTGTGACTGCTGGGACCTGTGGTACTTCCCAGAAGCACTAGTGAACCCGTGTTATACAACCACTTTTACACTGGTGTGGCCTTTCCCAGCCAAAGAGGTAAAAAGCAACACAACTATGAGGCAAAAGAAATCAGTGGAATATTCTTAAGTGATAATTCCATGTTTCAAACATCTCAGATTTATAAAGCACTTTATAAATTTTTGAGTTTGACAATTTTTGGTTTTCCATTTGTTCTTTGTGGTATCTTCAAACAGTATGTACACATGACTTTTGTTTTACATTCGAGGAATTCAAGGCTATAGAAGATAAAGCATTTACCCAGGAATACACAGCTGAGGAGAAATTAAAATGATGTACAAGCCCTCATTAGTCTGACTGTAGTTGTAGTCAATAAATTTCACACATTTATCTTATTCTGTCATCAGAGTCATAAGATTCTTATTGTGTGAATAATGAATTTTGCTTGCTTCTCCACGTTTCCACAGCACATAGTCCCACTTGTCCCACAGTGGGTGACAATGAGAACAGACTTGCCTCCTCTCTGTGTATGCTCCTAACCTTTACATCTGCGTTCTCCTTCTCTACCCTCCTACTCATAGACTGCGTAGTGTTAGAGACTTCGCCAGCTGCGACTCATCTACTGCTCAGCAAGGATACTAGTTAAAACTAGATGTAGAAGCACAATTAAGGTGATACCAAATGACCACTTCAGTAACGGGGGTACGAAAATATACTACTGATCAATAAAGTATTCTTTCCACTGGAATAATGATGATTTAAACCTTTCTGTAAAATTCTTTCTTTTGGACTTTGGCAGTTTATTCATATGCAAGTTCCTTGGGATAATGATATTATAATGCACGAGGTTAATGAACTCCGCTAACAATATGTCCTGATTCCTTTATGAAACCCAGGTTTTGTCAGGATACAGAAAGCATGCGGGATCCCTGCACAAGCTAAGGTGGACATCCAGCAGGGGAACAATCAGAAGCGTGTGTTCTCCTATACTGACTACCCACTTGTGTCTGTTGATATACTTTGTCTCACAGAGGTCCCAAGTGATAGGAACAGAGTTATTGAAGAAGCCACCATCCATGCAGGTATTGTGGCACGTGCCTATTACCCTAGCCCTCTGGGAGGCTAAGATAGAAGGAATGCAGTTCAAGCCCAGCCTGAGCAATTTAGTTACTTAGTGAGGCCCTATCTCAAAGAAAAAATCATAGAAGACTGTGGATGTAGCTCAGTACAAGGGCTCTGGGTTCAATCCCTAGTAACATAAAAATGAAGCCAGAATCTCATAAGGTAAATGTATTTTAACATGTGTTTCCATTGTAATTGTACTTTCCCAAATGAAAGGGGAGCCCTGCAACCTTGATGTCCCTAAGTCATTAGGGCAGTTTGTAAAGACTCATTCTAGAAGTTCCATTTAAGTTTCCTCATATTTGCTAAAGGGGGATGAAACTCTGAAAAGGAATCCCAGTTCTGTAAAGGTGAAAAAATCAATACAGGTTTACAAAACAAAGAGTCGAAATTATACATGAAAAGCTTTCTCCAGGACTATTTTTAAAGATAATATATGCTTGAAAAGAAGAGTATTCAAATACTTATCAAGTAATAGTTGCCACTTTCTCAGATGGTTGGAAAATTAAAATGGTATGGGCCGAGGATGTAAACCTTCTGATTTACAGTGCAGCATCACTGAATTAATAAAAACCTGATGTCTTTAGTATTCCAGATGCCTCTGCAAAAACGTGTTATACAACTAAAATAGGTAAGAGATTTTTTAAAGACTAAAACATTTTAAACACTTTTCCCTAGAATAACTGCCAGAGTACAAAGCCTGTCAGTTTTGAGTTCTTTACAAAAGATACCAAAAGGCTCTTTCATGGCTGTGTAGCAGCCATATTTGACTAAATAACACTCTATCCCTCCGTTTTCTACAGAACTACCACCTACACAATTCCCTTCCTCAGAAACAATTATCCTTCCTTCTCTTCTGGCACTAATCTTGAGTGTCTGCAGTATATAGTTCAGGGATAAAAGCAATCCAGCTCTGCAGGTAACGGCAGTATCTCACCAGAGAGAAGCACCTAGGGACAAGCAGATAAGAGAAGTTCGTGTCCTTATCTGCAACAGGAAGTCTTGTAAAGCCAGAGATTACAGAGAAGTGCCTGAGCCACACAGTTCTATCCTTTGAGACCACAGCCCAGGAGCACCGAGTAAAAAAATGGACACACGCACACACATCCATTGCCAGTTAGAGGCTAAGCACCCCTAAAGATTGACTGATTCCTAACTACCAGTGAAACTGAAATAGGCAATTTGAGGCCTGAGATTTAAGGTGTCAAGGTCAGTACTAATAGTCCCATTTCCTACTATATTTTTAACCCTCTGCTTGAACAGAATCTTCTTAGGGTACAGACCAGACTTTATTCATTATTTAGGGTCTGACACCAAATAGGTGATCAGTAAATCAACTGATGAAGAGGAAGTCAAGCCTGTGTTCCAGGGCATCTCATACCTCCCAATTCCTACAACCATTTTTTAATGAGTGGGTAAAAAGAGATGTCTAGTGGTATCATAGCTTCAAGAAAATTCAAAATACTTACCATTTCACTTTCATCTTTTCTTTTGTTAAGGAAGAAAATAATTCTATAATACGAAGGATGGAACTGTGTTTGGATGCTTTCCCATATTGCAACCTGCAATGACAGGAGGAGCGCCCAGGAAAATGTGTACAATGTATTACGCAAGAAAGCAAATCCTGGCTACTGAATTCTAAAGCTCAGCACAAATCCATAGAAGCCACAACATGGAACTTAATTTCAGGAGTCTGTGCAGGCGTCAGTGAAAATTATGTCAGTAGTAATCAGTATGAACCAAAATCAAAGAATCCTCTCTTCATGGCCTGTTCTGCAGTAAACCCTCCGAACCATTGTGTAATACAGGAAGTAGGAGTATAAGAGAAAATAATAGTGACAAACGAGACTAAACTTCCAAGTAGCATGATAAACTAGAACCTCAAAGTAGAATAAATTTGACTTGAAGTAAATATACAAAATACTTCTTCTACACCTGGGTTTCTTAAGAAAAATTTATACTTACTACCTTATCTTTAGTAGCACTCCTTCCCCCTGTCAGAAATTCAAGCCCACTAAGTACCTTAAATATAGAAGCTTCATGTCCTTGAGAGTCGCACAAGAGGCCTCATTCATTTTAAGCAAAATCATAGTGAAAAATATTGAGCTCTAAATATAGTCACTTCACTCCGGCAAAATCAGCATTGTGAATAAGAAGGTATAACATGGAGCCTTCTCAGTCTTTACTAGTGTGGCTTGTGCTTTGGGCTTATATTAACAAATATCTGAATCCAGTACCAAGGCAGGGGAGTGAGCACAGGGGATTTCTCCAGCTAGGCAGTAGGCAAAGAAATAGGTGGATTCACTAAAGTTTTCTGGAAGTTCATGAACTAGGCTGACTATAAAACACAAAATCGGACTATAGAGACTTCACACAATCACCCGCTTGTTAGCTTCCCTCCTGGATCTGCTAAAGAAATCATAGCCAGTCAAATGAACACATGTATCACAGTATGCACCAGTGCCTTCCCAAGCTTTCACAACAACTTAATTAGTATTAACAGCAATACAAGGAAAAGGGAGAATTAAGGAATAAACTATTCAGTCATTAAGGTATGAATTAAATCAGTTGATTGGTAATTAAGCCTTAGTTTTCCTGCTGGAAATACCCTTCCTCTCTCTCAGACTGCATTTATCTTCTAAATCCTAGCTCCAACTTTATCATCTATTTGAGGTTTGAAGTGCTATTTGGAACTTTTGCTGTTCAGTCAAAATATTGTACAGCTGCATTATTCTATAAGGCACTAATCGCTTTATCCATGTGAAATATAATTTCCTTGATTACAAAAGTTGGACCTTTTATTTCTTTTATACACCTTTAACTAGAGGCTCATCAATCAATGGGTTTCACGGATAACTAATGTTTCTGCAAAAAGATTATGTGGGATCTCATAAAAGGTTGCAAAATTCTTATTTGGCTAAATAAGAGCATTTTAAAGACGGCTACCAACTTGTTCTCTTTATAAAGATGAACTAGCTAATAAGGATTACCAAGAACCAACTTTCCCCCTGAAACAGCTAGAAAACCTGGCATAAATATGTTTACAATCTGTATGAAGCAACAGAAAATAAAGCAGAAAACAACTGTGAAGCCCACAATTGAAATAAATAGACTCCTCTCAAAAGAAGTACAAATGGCCAATAAGTACAGGAAAAGTATTCAGCATATTTGATTATTAGAGAAATCCAAACCAAAAGAACTCTGTGATTCTATCTTACTTAGAAAGAATAACTATTACCAAGAACTCGAAAGGCAACAACTGCGTGAGGCTGTGGGGAAAAAAGCTTTCCTACATTGTTGGTGGGAATATAAACTAGTGCAACCACTATGAGCTAAGCACTGGAGATTCCTCAGAGATCTAAAATAGAAATTCCATTTAATCCATCAATACCTCTTTTGGTTATCTTCCCCAAAGTGTTAAAAGTCCTCATATTACAGTGAAACATGCATACCAATGTCTATAGCCCCACATTTCATAACAGGTAGATCTAAAAAGCAGTCTCTATGCCAATCAATAGATGAATGAATAGCAAAAATGTGGCATATATACACAATAGAGTACCACTCAGTCATAACACTCAGTCATATGCCACAACAAAAAATGTGGCATATATACACAATAGAGTACCACTCAGTCATAACAAGGAAAAATATGAGTAATCTGTGGGAAAATGGATACACTTTCAGCCCATAATGCTAAGTGAAATAAATCAGACATGAAGGTTAAATATCATATGGTTTCACCTTTATGAGAAACCAAAAACATATTTAAAGGACAAACTAACACATGATAGCAAACAGAAAGGCAGACTTTGTAGAAACGAGAAGGGGATCTGAGGATGGAAAAAGATGGGAATGTGAAGCAAAAATGATTAAGATGCAATGCAAGATGCAAATACATGCCCATTCTTCAAGGTGAATGCAATTATTACTTATTGCAAGCATATAGTAATTTTTAAAAGAAACTAAAAATAATGTAGACAAGATACAAGGAAGGTAATCAAAACCAAAAACACAGATCTTTGCTTCTGGAATGGCAGCATAGAACTGAGAAACTTAATAATCTTGAAAATCATAAGCATTTATAAACCAAAACAACATAAAATAAAAAACTAAAGTCCAATTCTACCAGCAGGGTAGAGTGGGACTACAAATCTTTGTGTCTTATGGATAAGGATGGATTGAAAATAGAGCAACTCTCTCTGGGACTAGACCTAATAGTCACAGAAACTGAAATGCAGTCCAGGACTCTGAGTCCCTGTAGCCTCCCTCAGCCAACTGGAAAGAAGCGAGATGAATCTTTTCTTTCTTTGCATTCTTTACCTAAGGCACATATCCTTTTTGTCATTTTAATGTACAGTGTCTAGCACTACATGAAAAATGAGCACATGAACCAGATAAGACAACGAATAGAAAAATAAAATAAACTTCCTAAGATAAAGATAATGTAGATTACAGACATGGGTTTTTAAATATTTATGGGAAACATATTCAAGAAAACTTTAAAATGAAGACTATTTTAAGAAAATTGAAATTAGACAAAATAAAAATTCTAGAACTAGAAATACAATAGTCAAAATGAATTTAGTTGGTGAATCTAAGACAAAACTAAATATACCTGAAGATATATTTAGTAGCTGGAAAATAGGTCATAAAAAAACAGAAAAATTAGACAAAAGGTTAGGGGAAACCCATATATGTACATATCAAAGGGGAAACCAAAAACAGAGAACAAAAGAAGCAAAATCTGATGATATAATGACTGAGAAATTTCTAAAACTAGAGAATGAAACCAAAGCGTTCAGAAGTTCCCTATAGCCAGTGCTGGCAGTACATGTCTACAGTTCCATCTATTTGTGAGACTGAAGCAGGAGAATCTTAAACTTAATATAAATTAAAATGCATAATGTAGAAAATATTAAAGATTAGAATTTAATATTATATATATGTGTGTGTGTTTCCTCAAAATGAATGTACTTATTATGTATTGTGAACATACACTAGTAAAAAAGAGGAAAAGAGGAAAACTGATGCCTCAGCTATAAAGTGAGGTCAAGGCCAACAAGAAAAACAAGGGTTTCACTTCCACCATTTCCATTTAACATCTACCTTTAAGTCCTCATAAATACAACAAATTAGGAAGAAGAAATAAATTTACAAAAAAGTAAAGGAAGAAAGTTAATACCATGTTTTCCAATCCATGACAAGATTATATATATTAAAATGTCTAAGCCCTAAAAAGTATTTTAATATATTAGTTTTCCTAGGTCATAATGCAGACAGTCAAGAAATAGAAGTCAAATTTATTCATTCCTAGGAACAATTTGGAAAAGAAATTGTAAAGGTTATTCATAATATCAAAATTCATAGGAATAAATTTAGTAAAAGACTGTAAAGTTGCTATAGGAAACCCCCAAAATATTGAAGACAGAAATTAAAAAATATGTAAGAAATTAAGAGATTTATAAAGTTTATACAACACAAAACTTCACAACTCCAATTCTCCTCAATCTGAGTAGCAGATCCAAAGATATAAAACTTACATTACCTGATTTAATGACATACTCTACTCAAATACATAGTAACTAAGACAGTCATTATACAAAAATAAATAAATAGATTAATGGATAGAGTAGAAAATCTAGAAACATACCCATATGTATAGTACTGTGAGTTAACTTTCAACAAAGGCACAAAAATAATCAGGCAAAAGATTGTGAAATAATCATAATTTTAAAATGAATCCTTCAAAAACTGGTGCCAAAAAACTGGACATCTCTATATTTTAAAGAATGATTCTAGGCCTGAGAAAGTAGCATGGTACTAGACAATCTGCTTAACATGAACAAAGCCCTACATTGTATCCCCAAATATTGCCCCAAATAATCTAGATACAGTTTATAAGCTTCACAAAATTTAACCAAAATAGATCATAGGACTAAATATAAAATACAGAACGATAAATTCCTAGAAAATAACACGACAGAAAATCTAAATGACTTTGGATATGGCAATGACTTTTTAGATGCAGAACAAAGTCATGATCTATGAAAGAAGAACTGATAAGGTGGACTTAAATAAAATTAAAAGTCCTGCTCTGTAAAAGGAAATGTCAAGAGAATGACACATCATCAACCAAAAGGAAGTATTTGCAAAGGACTCATCTGATAAGTGACTATTATCCGAAAAATGCAAATGGCGCTTAAAATTCAGTAGTAATAAAACAAACGTAATTTAAAAATGAGCCAAGGAACCGAGCAGACACTTCACTAACAAGGACATGCAGAGAGCAAATAAGCACATGAAAAGAAACTCAATGTCATATGTCAATATGGAATTCTAAATTAAAATAAGAGATACCACTGCGTGCCTACTGGAGAAGCCAAAATCCAAACTACTAATAGCAAATTGTAAGCAGATGCAGAATAGCAGGAATTCTCATTCATAACTGTTGGTAATTCAAAGTTGTAAAGCCACTTTTGAAGATGGTTTGATGGTTTCTCATAGAACCAAACATACTTTTACTATAAGATCCACAATCATGCCCCTAATATTTGCTCAAAAGAGTTGCAAATTTATATCCACACAGAAACTTTCACGTGAAGCATGGTGATACATGCCTGTAGATCCAATTACTAAGGAAGCTGAAATGGGAGGAGCACTTGAGCTCAAAGAGTTTGGTGCAAACCTTGGCAATATAGCAAGATCTTGTCTCTTAAGGAAAAAGAAACACCCTACACATGGATGTTTACAGGAGTTTATTGATAATTTCCAAAACTTGGAAGTAATTGAACAGTTTTTCAATAAGTGAATGGACAAATCTATTGTGGGAGAACCAGACAATGAGTATTATTCAGCACTAAAAAGAAATGATCTATTGAGCTAAGAACATGATGGAAACTTAACTACATAGCACTAAGTGAAGGAAGTCATTCTGGAAAGGTGACACACTGTGTGATTTCAACTATATGACATTCTAGGTAAAAAGGCGAAACTATAAAGACAGTGAAAAGACCAGCAGTTGCCAGGAATTTGTGGACAGGTGAAATGAGCAGGTAGAATTTAGAAGATTTTCATGGCAGTGAGCCATTTCTGTAGGTTACTACTCTGATAAATGCATGGTGTTCTACTGGTGCCAAAACCAATAGAATTTACCACACCAAGAGTGAACCCTAGTGTAAACTGTGAACTTTGGGTGTGTCTTGGTTACTTTTCTCTCATTGCTAAGACAAAATATCCAACACCAGAAATTAAGAAAAGAAAGGTTTATTTAGCTCTAAGGTTTATTTAGCTTGTGGAGGTTTCAGTCTGTAATGAGCTGGCTCCGAGGCAGGGTGACATGGCACAGGAGCAACTGTTCAAGGCAGGAGAAGACAGCAAAAGCAGCAAGAGCAAGAAGAAGAGGAGAGTAAGCCTCTTCTCCTCACTTATTGTAAGCAGGCTACCACCCTCTAGGGCAGGTGTAGCACTCACACCACCTCCATGCCCTTTGTCTTGCACAGGATGAGGTTGTTTACCAAGTGAGTTCCCTGGCCCCTGGCTATCACTTCATTAAACTTCTAAACTTCCCCAACTGACACACTGTATCAACCATTACAAGGTGATAATGTTCTGTCAATGTAGGACCACTGGTTGAAGGAAACTTACCACTGTGTTGCAGGATGTTATCAGTGAGGAAAGTGGTATATCTGAGGGAGCAGTGACCATTTGGGAACCCTCAGGATTGTCCTTCCAAGTTTCATGTAAACTTTAAACAGTCCTAAAAAAATAAAGTCTATAAAAATGAGAAAAAGTGAATCGTGACCTCTACCTAACACCACACACAAAATTTAATTTTGAAAGATAACACATTTAAATATGATGGTTAAACTGTGAAGCTTCTAGAAGAAATCCTAGATAAATATATTATCACCCTGGATACACAAATTTTTCAAAGATGGGAAACAAAAATATTAAACATGAAAGACATACTAATCAATTCTTCTTCATTAATCCAATGACCTCTGCTCATGAAAATATACCACTAAAAAAGAAAACAGCAATTTTGATATAAAAAATGTCAAATATTTAAGTCCTTGGAATGTTCTTCCTGACAAGAATGTCTTTGTATTCTTTGCACTTTCAGCCGAATCAGACAGAATATGCACAGTTGGGGCCCTGGAACATAGTGTGTTAGTTTTGCAAGCTAAGGCGGAGTAGGATGCTAGAGACTGAATAGTTAGAGTTAGTCATATGGGAATTCCATTTATATGTTACTAAACCCAAACAGAACCCTGGACACCAAATCTAAGATGGGCTTTCCTACTTGTCAAGACTTGTCACATATTATCACACATGGTTACTGGTAGAATTTAAGCATTATCTGTCTGACTGCACTGGAAAGACAAAGGAAAACCTGCATTTGTTTCACCTGAAATCTGCCATATGCACTTTTTCCTTTTGCTGACTTTACTCTACATAATATCACTACAGTGAACAGTAGGGATGACAGCTTTTTTTTTGCTCCATGAAACCTACAAGAAAATCATTCACATGGGAAGTGGTCTTGAGGATTTCTGACATATTTTCTTGTTTTACTCATTTAAAAGATAAAATAGTGTTCTGTTTATAAATGTATCACTCACTAGATATAAAATTAATTTAGTGCTATAACTAACAATTTTGACACACAGTACGGAAAGACAAGTGTGAAAATAGAGTTATTTATAACAGCCAATTGGGAGACAAGCTTATATAACAGCCTGAAGGCAAAATATCAGTGGCTCTGGGAGGGAGACAAAGTAGCTTGGCATTTTTAATTAAAATTAGACTGCTTCCTGGAATGCAAAGATTTTTAGTTCCCTCTCACGAAAGATTAGAGTCATCTATCTTAAGTGTTTTTAAAATGTAAAAAATGCAGGCATTAAATTTGAGCAACTATTAAAATGTATTACTTTAAGTGTAGTGGGTTTCCCCTGACATCCATCTGTAATGGAAAGTTTCATAACTAAGTTATTAAATGGAAAAGTAAAGTTGATGACAGAAAGGTAAATTTTGAACTGAGTTTTGACTTTCTGGAATATTTTAACACTTGCAATATATTTTTATTATCCAAATTAATTACAAAATGTTCTGACCTATACAGGAAGACAGAAAAAAGCATAAAATCCAAGCAATGAAAAGGCAAACTAAGAGTAAAACCAATGTCATTTCATGAAAAGTCCTACCTCTCCAGTATCTTGCAGGCCTAAGAATACTGTGCCACTTAGGATAAAGTGGTACAGAAACAGTCTTGCCCTTTGGCATCTTTGCATGTTCTTTCTTTCAAGTTTTCTTATCTTCTCTCTTTTTTGGCCAAACTGCTACTCAGGATGCTCATCTGACTCCTTTATAAGATGGCACCATGGATACCCAATTTGTCTCCTCTTCATCAAAGTGCTTAACTAGCTTCTTATCTTCTTTTCAAAATCCTATTCAATCATTGTTAATATCCTATCACCATGTTTTGAAATTCTGCATCGTTCTTACTGCTCTCTATGTTGTTTTGCGGTTTTTTTAATGAAAAACAAAATTTATGTGTATGTATAAGGATATCTGGAATAGGTGTATTGCTGATGTCTGTGGTTTATTGAGAAGAGTCAATGTTTAAAATTCTTTTATCTTGACCAATTTTGCATGCTTGAATTTTGTAATCAGAATGACTGATCTGAAAACAATATGCAGTATAAGAGCCATTGTTGAATATCTGCCATCTCGTGTGGTGAAGCTCTGCATCATTTCCAACGTTTTATTTTTTATTATTTTTTTAACTTGTTACTGTCTTTGATTGTTGCTTTTTTATTTTCTGTGATACTGGGGATTGAACTCAGAACCTTGTGCTTGACAGGCAGGCACTTATTCCCCCAGGCTATCTCCCCGGCCCTGATTGTTTGATCAAGCTTACATTCTTGTGTCTAGTGGACTGAGCAACTTCATTGAACATAACAGTATGTAATATAGAAACCAATATAAATTTCTATCATTTTGTTTTGAGGCCATGTATCATTTTTGGTTTTTTGTGTGTTGTTTTGATTTTGTCTTCATTGTTTTGTCAGTTTTTTAATTTTTAAAATAAAAAATAAAGTGAAAAACAATCCTATTCACTGTGTCTTGTGTCCCCAGGTGGTAACAGGTTTATCATATAGAGTTATTAGATGCTGATGCCAAGCCAAGCACTCCAGTTTCAGCATACAGTTCAACATTATACTTTATTTACACTAGAACAGTTTTCCAGCAGGTAGAGTGCTTTCGGCAGAGAGGAGTAAACTTGTGATCTGAAGCCCCAACCAAAGTCAACTGAGAAACAGGTTTGTTTTCCCACTCAGGGGACAACTATTATATACATTTAAGGTAGACCTCAGTGAAACATGGTAGCAGCCTCAGTCCATCTAAGGAATGAGTTTCTTTTCTTTCCCTGAAAATTACCCAGCTGTTCTGTTAATATCTATGAAATAATTTCCAATTCAAGTTGGATTAGGAAATTCAATCTGGTATCCAAATACCTTTTACTGAGTAGCAAAAGGTACCGTTTTCTCTCTATTTTACTGTAGATATTCATCATTGCAAAATTGTATACTTGCTCCAAAAACTAAAACCATCAAAGAATACACATATTCCATACTATTCTGTTTCACTTTCCAGGCCATTTTGTTCAAGTTTACATCAAAACCTCTGTGCTTATTTTCTATATTTAAGTAGCAAATTAGTTGTCATACTAAATACTATATATCAGGCACTACTATGCTATTTGCTGACTTTCATTCTCATTCAAACTCAGATGTTTCTGATATTATTACTGATATTATTACTTTCCCTCTCTTACACCACAGTAATTTTTAATAAACTTTGCCCAATATATAACTCTAATGCTAAATGTACATGTAATCAAAGTTGGTGATAAGAGATAGCTCTGAAATTATATCTTTACTATATTTTATAGTATTCCTCAAGTAACAACCTATAAGCCATAAACTAGTTTGCCTGTCAGTAACAAAAGCTAATCTCATGACAAAATTTTTAAATAATCTATTCAAATAATTATCTTATATTTACTCTTAAGACTAGATGCAAGGATTCTTTCAAAATACCTCACCAATCAAAAAGGATTCATGTAGGAATATCATTTCTTCAAATGAGAGTACACAAATGATTCAGAGCAATGTCTGAATATTTACATTTTTGCTCTATTTGTGATGATGATTTCACTGAGTGCTGACAGCTTCTTTAGATTAAAAATAACCTCTTGGCTGTCTGCCCTAGACTCCTAGAATAAAGACTTCATAACAACTGTTACATTAAAATAATGAAATGAACGATGCTTATAGTTATGATTTTGAAAAGACACAATGAATTGAGATATATAATTATCGCATAAGAAGAAAGTTTGAAAATAAACTGCTTTAGAAATATCCCTATAAAATGAAGCACATGTGTAGAAAGTCACCTGAAAAGATGTTCACCTGGGTAATATAATGGTGACTTTTAGAAACTTTAGCTGGAGTGCATCTTCTAATTTTTCAACAAAAATATATTTTTATTTATTAAGATATTTTCAATATAAAACAAAAATCTATATATGGGTACAAAAAGCCTATTGAACAGGTGTTTAGGTCTGTAGACATTTGCAAACAATATTTTATTAAGGTATCTTAAGTATCTAACACAGTGCCTAACTCATGACAGTGAATAATGAATGTTGATAGAATCAGAACAAAATTATATTTTCCTTTCTACAAAGGAATAATCTCAGCATTTAAGCAACATTTAATTTGCACAACTGAAATGTCACTACTTTTTTAAGTTTTAAGGTTGACTTATTCTACAGTTTGGATATTGAATGTACCCTAAATGTTTATGTACTATGGATTTAGTTAGCAAATTGGCACAATTGAGATGTGGCAGATCACAGGAGAGGTGGTTCTGAGGAGAGGTCCTTAGGTCACTGGATGTATACCCTCAAAGGGAATTATGGAACACTGGTCTCATCACTGTTTGCTCTGTTTTTTAGTTCATGATGTGAGAAGTTTGCTCTACTAAATATTCGCTTGCATTGCCACCAATCACCTTTACTAAATGCCTCACCAGTCATCAGGGATTCCACCTTTCAAAACTAGGATATAAAATAACACTTTTCTCTTTATAAATTTCTTATCCAAGGTATTTCATTACAGTAACACAAAACTGACAAATATAACATATTTCGACTATCACCTGCAAACTATTTTTCTTGTAAATTCTGGGAAATGGAATGGACAACATTGAAAGAAAGCGGTTTTATCTTAGCAAAAAGCAAACATTTTTTGATGTGATGACTCAGACTTCCAGGAAGATTGTGGAACAGTAGCCAGCAACACTCATCCTCCAAGATTCAGAATTCAGACAAGGAAAATAAAAACTTGGGGGACAAAAGAAGGAGAGAAGGGGATCCCTGGGTTATAAAAAGGATCTGATAAGAAAATTGTAGCCTATAGAGACACTAAAAAGACAGATCACAATGCAGAAAAAGGAGGAGACCATTTGCACATTCTTTTTGGCTCCTGGGTCATGGTTCATGAGAAAGAAAGATTGAATCTACAGAGGTACAGTGAAAATGCATGATTTCAGAGGCTCTGGGGGACAAATACACCAGTAGAATGAAGCAGAGGTTGCTGTGTGGACCCACAGGTGATGAGTGACTTGATCCAACCATCTGTCTTATCTTCTTTGGCTTCATCACAGGGCTCCCTGTGTAAAAATCTCACAGTGACTAGATGAGGGACAACCACAGGAGACATCCATGTTCAGTGAGCCATTGACAGGCCTGAAAGAGAAACCCACAGTATTATTAATTAAATGACTCTGGTCCATCCCTTAAAACTAGAGGGCAGGTTCAGCCTGAATTTCTAAGGACTTGAAAGTTCCAGAATTGGTACGCCACCCTAATCATACTTCCAGCTTGCATATGATTATTCAGAATGGATTTGGGCTCTGACTGCTTCCTTTGTCTACCAGTGAGGGCAGAGCCATATCTTAAATGGATTGTGCCATAAAAGTGTAGATACTAGAAGATAAACACAGCCTTGAAATTACAGAGTATTCACTTTTTTCATATATATATATATATATATATATATATATATATATTTGTTTATGTGGTTGAGGTATTTTTAAGTGCTTGCCTTTTGTGAATCTGAACATTGTTTTTAGTATGTGATTTTGTTTTGCTCTGGGTTTTTTTATTTTTTTCTTCTTTCCTGTCTTCTTCACTAGTTTCCTGAAGCTTGGGTAATCTTCCTTTACTTCAGTCTTGCTTCTAATTTCATTTCCTTCTTTATTTCTCTACTTTTTCATATCGTTTTAAAATTTTATTCAGCCCATATTCCACTGCCATCATGGTTTATGGCTGAGGCCCAGAAGAGACAGATACACTACATCAACAGCCTGGGGACTCCAGTCCTGGCATCCCATGTTCTGCCACCACAGTGGTTTGCAGCTGAGGCCCATACACTTTCCGTCAACTGCCTGCAGACCCTGGTCCAGAAGGTCAGCATTCTGCCATCATCATGAACCTCATCTGAACCATGCACGCCATCAAATATGTGGGGATCCCAGACCAGCGGCATACTTCCCACCACCATTGTGGGGCAAGTCTGACACCTAGAAAAACTAGGGACCCTAGAGACCTTTGATGAGCTTCTCTGGAAGGGTTGGACTCACCACTTTCTCTCCAGGATCAAAAATGACAATAGAAAGGAGCAAAATGCAACGTCAGAACTCCATCCTACCCAGAAAAAGTCCAGGAGACATCAACATAAAACTTGGAAGTCACATACCTAAAATCTCTGAAATGATCACAACTAAAGTAAAGAAACAACTCCATCAGACCATAGAAGAAATCAGATCAGAAATAATCTCTCAAGTAAAGTGAAATGGCAACAATAATTAAAGAATTGCTCAGTACATCTAAAGAAGACATACAGTGATCCCTCACCTATTGTGGGAGTTGCGTTCCAGAGACCCCCATGATAGGTAAAAATCTGCAAAGTAGCAGCGTTATAATTATTTTATTACTTATACATATTTAAAGACTTTATAAATCCTTCCCACATTCCTATAAAACTTTTCCACTTGCTTATTAACCTATTCCATGCTCTCATAAATTCTTCTTATGCTGTTAAACACTTTCTACACTCATAAACCTGCATAGTTGTAACTACATGTAAAATTCAGTATGGGTACTCAATGTGAAGTGGACAAGGACAGATGCTGAATGTATGGGCACAGTGCAGCAGAACAAAGAGACTAATGCTACAGACACTGAGGCAATCAGTGCCCAGGATACAGGGCACAGTTCTGTGGTTGGTAGCCTTTCATTACATCAGGCAAAAGTGTGCCATGTGCAATCTCACCATGGCAAACTTGCACAACTTGTGGTGGCATACTGCATTTCCATTGTGTTGTATGGTATTCATCTGCTGATTAAATACATACTGTATTTAATTTTGATTTAACATTCTTTTAATATGTTTGAAATAACATTTTTAATATTTTATATTGTTTTAAATTTCTTAGGCAATATGATTGAAATCATAAATATATAAATACCTGTATACTGCAAAATTCCACAATATAACAAAAACTCTGGGATTCAGAATAAGATACACTTTTTTATAAAGCTGTAATACAGTAAAGACAAAATAAGTGAACTGCAATACAGCAAGGGACAACTGTATCAAAAATAGATAAGCATAGAAAAATGATGTACACATTAAATGAACAATATACGAAAGAACTAGAATAGATAAAACAGATTCAGATATCAAGGAAATGAAAAATTCCATCAAAAGCTCTCAAAACCACTTGATTGAAGCCAAAGATAGACTTTAAGATCTTGAAGAGTGCATTTCAGTAAACAATCATGAAATATCTCTTAAAAATAACACTGACCAAGAAAATATTAGTTCAATACCTAGAAGACGAGGCAAAGAAAACCAATATAAGACTAATAGGTGTCAAAAATCAGCAGTAGTATAAGTGAAATAAATCAGCAGTACATGTGCAGGCAACGTATTGTATCACTGGTGTAAGAATCTGAGGGTGGGGATATAAACTAAGAGACATGAAGGAAATCTGTTCAAAAACAAAGAACAGAGGGGACGAGGGAAAGGAGAAAAGAAAGAGGCAAAAATGTATGTATGTATATATGTATATACATATGTGCAGGAGGGCTAACATGGTTCTACTATTGTATGGTATCACTTAATGCTAAGGAATAATAGATGACGGGTTATTCGATCAATCTTGTATGTCTGTATGTGTTATCCTGAACACACACTTTGAAGATATCAATATGGAAAGCAGCAACTATTGTTAGTTTTTTTTTTTGTCTTTGGTTTTTTGTTTTTTGTGTTTTTCTGTTGTTGAGATGATTAATTGTCTGACCAATTTTGCATGTTTGTATCTGTGTTCATGTATATACACTTCGAAGATATCAATAGATAAAGCAACAACCATTGTTGAGTCCATGTCACCTTGTAAATCATTTTTGATTGTACCATTTTTATGCTAATTTGTGTCTGTTTGTTAATATGTTTTTGTGCTTTTATTTAAAAAAAAATCAGCAGTAGTCAACACAAATGACATAAAAAGAATATTTGCACAAGCAATAGCAGAAAATTTCCCAAGCATGGAAAAACAACCTGACATACAAATAAGTGAGGCATATAGAACCCCATCTAGCCATAGACAAAATAAAACTATACCCAGAGATATAATAATCAAGATCCCAGAAATCCATAAAAAGACCAAATGTTAAAAGCTGTTAAATAAAAGAAACAGTTTACCCACAAAGGAAAGCCTATCAGAATAACAGCAGATTTCTCCAAACAAACCACCAAATCAAGAAACGCTTGGAGTGAAGTCTGCCAGGTGCTAAGACAAAACAATGCCCAATGCAGATTGATGTATCCTGCAAAACTATCCTTTAAATTTGAAAGAGCAATAAAATATTTCCATGACAAAGAGTAACTGAAGAAATTCATGAGCATCAAACCAACTCTATGAGGAGTACTAAAAGATATTCTAGAAAGAGATAAAAATGACTGCAAATTCAAGAAGAGTACAAAGGAACCACCAAGCAGAACAAACAATTAAACCAACACCAGGAAAATAACATGACAAAATAAGCCAACACATATCAGTTATAACCATCAAAGTAAATGGCCTCAATTCACCAATCAAAAGAAGCAGACTGGCAGAGTGGATCAAGAAACTAAACCCCAAAATATACTCTGTACAAGAAACACATTTAATTCAAAAGGAAATTCACAGACTGAAAGTCAAAGGATGCAAACAGGAAGCCAGAAAAAAGCAGTGGGAGCTATTCTGTTTGCAGACAATGTGAACGTTAAAACACAGACAATCAAAAGAGATAAAGAAGGCCGCTAAATACTTAATAGGGGAAAACTGCAAGAGGAAGAGATAACAATCATAAACATGTATGCACCAAATATAGTAGCAGCCAATTATATAAGACAAACTTTAATAGCTTTGAAAAACAAAACAAATAACAACACTATTATAATGGTGGAACCTAACACCCCATTGACACAAACAGAGAGGTCAACAAAAAATCAGCAAAGAAATAACAGAACTGAAGAAAACTTATGAAAAACTGGAATTAGATATTATAGAGGGGCTGGGGATATAGCTCAGTGGAATAAGCGCCTGCCTAGCAAGCGCAGGGTCCTGAGTTTGATCCCCAGTACCGCCAAAAAAAAATAAAAATAAAATTAACTAAAGATATTATAGAGAATTCCAACCCACGACATCAGAATACATATTTTTCTCAGCTGCACATGGAACGTTCTCTAATATAGACCATATTCAAGTCCATAGAGCGTTCCTAACTAAATGTAAAAGAATTGAAATTATCCCATGAATATTATCTGACCATAGTGTAATGAAATTGGAAATTAATGACAACAAGAACCACAAAAACTCCATAAACACATTGAAATTAAATAATAGCCTCCTGAATAACCAATGGGTCCCAGATGAAATTAGAAAACAGAGTATATCTACAAACAAATGAAAATGTAAATATAACCTCCCAGAATCTGTGAGATGCATTGAAACCAGTCCTCAAAAGGAAGTTTATAGTGGTGAACTCACACATCAGGAAAGCAGAATGAGAACAAATAAGTAGCTTAATGCTAAACTTCAAACTTTAAGAAAAAGAACAAGTCAAGTCCAAAGCCTAAAGAAGGCAGGACATTATAAAGATCAGTGTAGTTGCTGGTGGGAATGCAAACTGGTAAAACCACTGTGGAAATCAGTTTGGAGTTTCCTTAGCATACTAAATCTAGAGGTCCCATTCAATCCAGCTATTTCCCTTCTGGGTATTTCCCCAGAAGATCTGAAAACATCATATCACAGCGATGTATGTGCATTCATGTTTATAGTGGCACAATTTGTAATTGCTAAATTGTGGAAGCAACTCAAATATCCATCTACTGAAGAATGGATAAAAAAATTGTGGTACTTTTATATAATGGAATATTACTCAGCTATAAAGAAACATAAACTTGAGGCTTTTATAGGTAAATGGTCACAACTAGAGACCATACTCATAAGTGAAATAAATCAAATGTGCATGTGTAAACAATGTATTGTCTTATTAGTGTAAGAACCTGAAAGAGTGAATAAAAACTAGGAGGTATGGTAAACATTGTGAAATGAAAGAAAAATGTTCAAAAGTAGGGGGCAACTGTGGTGTGGGAAAGGAGAAAGGCAACAAGGGGAAAATATGTATGCATGTATGTATATACAGGATAGCCAACAGTTGTACTACTGTCTTCTATTGCTTTACTGAAAGGAGCCATTAATGATTACTGGTTTGATCATTATTACATATCTCTATTTGTTTTCCTGAGAAACCACTTTGAAGATATCAGTAGTAATACAACACTCATTGTTAATTTCCTACCCCTTTGTCTCTAACTGTATTGTTTATATTGTTCTTACATTATTTTGTAAACGGATGTCTGTTTGTTAATGTGTTTTCTTCCTTTATTCTTAAAATAAAATAAATAAAATAAAAAAATAAAGATCAGTGCAGAAATTAGTTCAGTTGAGATAAAGAAAACATTACAAAGAATTAATGAATCAAAGAAGTGGTTTTTTGAAAGAATAACTACAATTGATAAACCCATAGCCAACCTTATCAAAAAAAGGGGAAGAAAAAATTCAAATTCATTCAATAAGGAATGACTAGGGTGAAATCACTACAGATCCTATAGAAATTCAGAAGATCATCAATACCTTCTTTAAAAATCTTTACTCCTGTAGGATAGAAAATGCAGAAGAAATGGACAGATTTCATGATATATATGAATTACCAAAGTTGAATCAAGATATAAAATCTTGGATAACCCAATATCAATTAATGAAATTGAAAATGTGACTAAAAATCTACCAAGATAGGAAAGCTCAGGTTCTGACAGATTCATAGCTGAATTGTACAAGAAATTCAGTGAAGATTTAATGCCCACAATCCCCCAAACTCTTCAATGAAATCAAACAGGAAGCAATTCTCCCTAAATCATTTCTGGAAGCAAGTATTTTACTGATACCAAAACCACAGAAAGTGCCAACCAAAAAAGAGAAATACAGGGCAATCTCCCTAATTAACATAGATGCAAAGATACACAATAAAATGCTAGCAAACAGAATTCAGCAAATCAAAAAGGAGATTATAGACCACCACAAAGTGGGATTCATCCTAATGATGCAGGGATGGTTAAATATATGCAAATAAATTAATGTAATACATTATATCAATAGAGCCAAAAACTAAAACCACATGATCATCTCAGATGTTGAAAAAGCTATTGACAAAGTTCACCACTCATTCATGATAAAAACCATACAGAAAAGAGGAATACATGGTCTTCACCTCAGTCTAATCAAGGCCATCTTTGACAAACCAAAAGCTAATATCATACTGAATGGACAAAAACTGAAAACTTTCACTTTAAAGAAAGGAACAAAACAAGGATATCCACTGTCAACACTTCTATTTAACAAAATTCTGGAAACATTAGTTAAAGTAATTAGACAAGACAGAGGTATAAAAAGGGCAGGAAAAGAAGAAGTGAAATTATCATTATTTGAGGATGACATGATACTCTACACGGAAGACCCCAAAAACTCCACCAAAAGGCTTATAGATTTAACAAACGATTTCATAGCCCAGTTTGATAGAATATCAACACTTAAATATCAATAGCATTACTATACAAAAAAAAATGAACACATTGAGAGAAAAATTAAGAAACGTATACCTTTCACAATAGCATCTGGAAAATTAAAATAGTTATGAATCAGTCTAATAAAAGAAGTAAAATGTCTATACTGTGAAAATTACAGTACTCTCAAAAAAAGAGATTTAAGAGGATTTCAGAAAATGGAAAGATATTCCTTGCACATAGATTGGAAGAACCAACTTTGTGAAAATGGCCATATTCTCAAAATTGTTGTGCAGATTGAATGCAATCCCAATTAAAATACCATTACTATACTTCAAAGATCTACAGAAAATATTCCTAAAATTCAGCTGGAACCAGAAGAGATCCAGAATAGCAAAAGCAATCTTGGACAACAAAGACAAGTCTGGTGGCATCACAATCCCTGACCTGAAATTATACTGCAAAGCTACTGCAATTAAGTCAACATGATTTTGGCAAAAAAAAACAGACCTGAGTATCAATAGAACAGACTTGAACATGTAGCCACAACCACAAACACACTCAGCCACCTTATCTTTGACAAAGAGGCCAAACAATTTCTGTGGAAGAATGATAGCCTCTTTAATAAATACTGCTGGAAAAACTGGCTCACCATATGCCAAAGACTGAAACTAGACTCAAGTCTATCACCATGCTCCAAATTCAAATCAAAATGACTTCAAGATTTAAATATTAAAACAGAAACGCTAAATCTACTGGGAGAGAAAGTAGGTAAAATCTTGAACACATAGGTGTAATCAGAGAGATCATGATCAAAAACCAAACTGCACAGAAAATATTTCAAAGAATCAACAACTGGGTTCTCAGCATATTGAAAAGATTTTGAGCATCTAAAGATATCACCAGCAGAATAAAAAGAAGACTGACTAAGTGGAAAAACATTTTAACCAACTGACCCTTGGTAAATGGACTTTTATCTAGAATACATAAAGAATATTTAGAAATCAGCCCCCCAAAATTCAAACACCCAATCCAAAAATCAGCATCTGAGATGAACACACCCTTCTCAGATGAAGACATACAAATGATGAATAAACACAAGAAAAAATGTTCAATATCATTAGTTATTTGAGAAATGCAAATTAAAACAACACAGATTCCATTTCACCCCAGAAAAAAATGGCTATCATCAAAAATCAACCAATAGCAAACGCTGAAGTGGTTGTGAGGAAAAAGAAATACTTTTCCACTGTTGGTAGAAGTGTAGAATGCTGCAATCACTGTGGAGACCAGTCGGGAGATTCCTCACTAAACTAGAATTAGAGCTTCCATTCAAGTCAGCTATTTCCTTTTCAGGTATTTTTCCAGAATAACTGAAAACATCAAACCACAGCAATATATATGCACCCATGTTTATAGAAACTCAATTTGTAGTAGCTAAATTATGGAAGCAACCCAAATGCCCATCACCTGAGGAATGGACAAAAAGAGGTGGTATTTTTATGTAATGGAATATTACTCAGGTATGAAGAAAGATAAACTCAAGGCTTCATAGGCAAATGGATGCAATTAGAGTCCATACTCATAGTGAAAGAAATCAGAGCTGAATGTGCAAATATTGTATTGTCTCACTAGAGTAAGAACCTGAAAGAGTCAGTAAAATCTAAAAGCTATAATAGGTTCTTGTGAAATGGAAAGAGACTGCTCAAAAGCAAAGAACTACTGAGATGAGGGAAAAGTGAAAATAAAGACAACGGAAAATATGTACATATGTATACACAAGATAGCTAAGATAATTGTACTTTAATTTGTATTGTTTTATTGAAAGGAACAGTTCATTGTTTGATCAATCTTACATGCCTACATTTACCTAAGTAACCAAATTAAAGATAACAATATGTAATACAGCAACCATTGTTAATTTCCTATCACCTTGTCTAAAATTCTATATTGCTTTTCATGTATTTGTGGTTTTTCTTTATGTCTGTGTGTTTGTTAATATGTTTTCATTCTTTTATCTTTAAAATAAAAAAAGGAATTACTGTGGCACAAGAATGAGGGTGGTACATAACTGTTTCTTACATAGGTTAATGTCTAATTTGTCTTGGGAAATACTAGCAGCTGTTTCATTTGATATTAACAGGGTCACAACATTCAAATTACCTTTATGACATTAATGATACTAGAGTACATTCTCAGATAACTTTGCTGCTGTACTAATTTCACTGTGTCTTCCTTTCCCAAAATAACCAAGGTGGTCAAATCTTGGCGTTGTGGCAAAGTAAAGTAGTTACCCATACCCAAAGTATATTACTGAAAATCAAAGAAATAAATCTCTGTACTAGCAACAAAGTCTTCAGACCATAAGTACCAACAAGCCTCAGCACAAAACGAACACACAGAAATAATAGAAACATGGGAAGAAAATACAGCAAAATGCCTCCCCAAACCAACCCATGGAGCATCAAAATGCAAAATAGTATAACCCACACACTTGAATTGTTTGAAAGCATGGCAAAGAAGATTAGAAAGCATCTCAAAGTAATACTCAGTGGGATTTGAGATAATACAACTAAACATATATTGGACGTAATAATGAAAAAGATACAGGAGCTGTCAGGGAACACTAATAGAAAGCTAAATGAGCTACAAAAACCAATGCAAATAATGAACGATCAGTTCACCAAAGAAATAGAGTGCATGAAAGATTTCAATCATAAACACAAGAGATTAAAAATCACTGAAAGTATGGGCAACAGATTGGACCAACGTGAAGAAAGACTTGCAGAACTAGAAGACAATGGGACCTGTAAAGACCAACTACTCAAATATACCTTTAAAACAGCAAAAGCAAATGAAAAATTGATCCAACTAGATGATACAGAGAATACTAATCTAAGAATAATAAGAATAAATGAAAAAATAGGAGACAACACAAATGACATAAAAAAATCCATTCACAGAAATAATGGCAGGAAACTTCCCATATATAGGGAAAGAAATAAACATACAGTTAAATGAGGCATAATAGAACACCAAATAGCCATGACCAAATAGAACTTCTGCATGCCACTTATACTCAAAATTCCAGAAGTCCATCATAGGGACAAAACTGTAAAAGCTATTAGAGAAAAGCAATAAGTCACATACAAATGTAAATCCATTGGAATCACAGCAAACCTCTCCACAAATTGTAAGGCCAGGAGGGCCTGTACTGAAGTGTTTCAAACCCTAAAAAGTAGAAAATTCCACCCCCAATTTGTGCATTCCCACAAAACTTTCCTTTAAAATTGATGGAGAAATAGGTGTTTTTACAACAAAGGGCAAAAAGAAATTCATAAACACCAAATCAATACGGCAAAAAATATCTCAAGGATATTCTAGAAAGAGACAATGAAGCTAACAATATCAATAAGTCAGAAAGAATGAATATACCTGGCAGAATGAGCAGCTAAGAAAAAGTGGGAAAATAAGGAAATAGGCAACAGGAAAATAATGCAGTGATGAGAATAAGTCATTACCTCTCAGTAATAACTCTCAATAGGGGTGATCTCAATTCCTCAATCAAAATACACAGACTGGTAGAACGGATCAAGAAAGAAAGTCCAACAATATTCAATATACAAGAAACATACTTGATTTTAAAAAGGCACAGATTATAAATCAAAGGATGAAAAACAATATTCCTATAGTAATAATACAGGAAAAAGCAGGCACTGCTATCCTAATTTCAGACAACGTGGATTTCAAGCTAAGTCTGATCATAAGAGATAAAAAGGTCACTATATATTAGTTAAGGAAACAACGCAACAGGAATATATCAGTCAGTGTTTCACCAGAGAAACAGATATAACACAAGATATACAAATACATAAGAAATTATAAAATTGGCTTACGATGGTTACCCACAGTTGGATGAGGAAGAGTGCAGAGGGTGTCTGCACATTGGAGACCAAAGTACTCAGTCCAAGGTCTGGAGCTCACTACAGTGTTCTGCACAAGTCTATCAGGAGGCTGATGGCTCTGCAAAGGAAGGCTGAAGAGTCTATCATGGAAGCCAAAGAGGTTACACCAGAAGGCTGAAGGATCCATGCCAGATGCCAAACAGTCTGTGCTGGAAGCCAGGGTAGCTCTTCTACACCCTAGGGTATAGAATTTCTGAGATGATTTGGTTAAACTTCTCTTAATTAAACTTCTCAAGTTGACACAATCAGTCAACCATTACAAAGAGTTAACAATTATAAACATATATGTAAAAATACTGATGTACCCAATTTTATAAAACAAACACTAATTAACATGAAAAATCAAATAAATACCAATATAGTAGTAATGGGGGAACTTAGTACCCCACTGTCACAAATAGACAGAGGAACTAGACAAAAAAATCATCAAATAAATATCAGAGTTGAAACAAACCTTCAAATAAATTACTTGATAGATGTCTACAGTATTCCACCCAGCAACAACAAAATACACATTATTCATAGCAGCACATGGGACTTTCTCCAGGATAGACCACATACTAGCCAATAAAGCATGCATAAGTAAATGCAAAAAACTAAAATTATCTCATGCATATTATCAGATTGTAGTGAAATGAAACAAGAAATCAACGGTAAAAGAAATCACATAAAATATGCAAACATATGGAAATTAAATAATGCTGTCTTGAATAATCAATGGTTCACAGATGAAATTAAAGAAGAAATTAGACAGTTTGTGCAATGAGATGAAAATACTAGTATGACATATTGAAACCTATGAGATACAATAAAAGCAGTCCTAAGAGGGAAGTTCATAGCAGTGAATTTCTACATCAGGAAAACAGAATAAGTTCAAATAATGTTGCACCTAAAATTTCAAGGAAAATAAGAATAATCTAAACTCAAAGCTAATACAAGGAAGAAAATTATAAACATCAGGACAAAAATGAATGAAATTGAGACTTAAAAACAATACAATGAATCAATGAATTGAAGAGCTGAGTCTTAGGAACATTAAATAAAATATATATACACACACTTAGCTAATCTTACCAAAGTAAGGGAAGAAATTATCCAAATACATGCAATTAGAAATGAAAAAGGTGAAATCACAATGGATTTTGCTGAAATCCAGAAGGCTATTCATAACTAATTCAAGAACCTATGCCCTAATAAAATGGAAAATTCAGAAGAAGTGGATAAATTCCTAGATATACATTAACTACCAAAGCTAAACCATGAAGATATAAAATTCCTGACTAAGCCAGTATTGGTTATTGAAATTGAAGAAATAACAATAAAAAACTATCAAGTAAGAAAACTCCAGGTCCCAAAGATTCATTGTCAAATTCCTCATGAATTTTGGAGAAGATCTAATGCCAATACTCCTCAAACCATTTAAGGAAATTTAAAGGGAAACAGTATTCCCAAATTCATTTCTGGAAGCAAGTATTACCCTGATTCCAAAACCAGAAAAGGAGCCAACCAAAAAAGAGAACTACAGGCCAATATCTTTAAAGAATTCAGAGGTAAACTCCTCAATAAGATACTGGCAAAGAGAATGCAGCAAATCATCAAAGAGATCAGGTATCATGAACAAGTAAGATTGAATCCAAGAATGCAGGGATGGTTAACCATACATAAATCGATGTGTAATGTGCCACATAAACAGAAGCAAGGACAAAAATCACATGTTCATCTCAATAGATGGAGAAAAGGCATTTGACAAAATCCAATATCCATTTGTGATTTTTAAAAAGCATTAAATATACAGGAACAGAAAGTCTTGATCTCAACTTGATAAAAGTCATCCATGACAAACCAACTGCGAACATCATACTAAATGGAGAGTAGCTGAAAGTGTTTTCTGTAAAATCAGGAGCAAGACGACCATGTCTGCTTTCACCAATTCTGTTTAATGTAGTTTTCAAAACATTAGCTAGAGAAATAAGAGAATAAAGTAAAAGGGGTGTGGATATGGAAAGAAGTCTAATTATCATTATTTGCTGATGACATGATCCTCTACATAGAAGACACCAAAAACTCCACCAAAAGACTCCTAAAACTATTATCCAAATTTAGCAGTGTAGCAGGGTACAAAGTCAACATTCAAAACTTGAAAACATACCTGTATACCAATAACAAACTAACAGAGGGGAAAATTTTACCCTAATATCCTAATAGTGAAAGAAATCAGATCTGAATGTGCAAACATTGTATTGTCTCACTAGAGTAAGAACCTGAAAGAGTCAGTAAAATCTAAAAGCTATAATAGGTATTGTGAAATGGAAAGAAACTGCTCAAAAGCAAAGAACAATTGGGATGAGGGAAAAGTGAAAATAAAGACAGAAGGGAAAATATGTATATATGTATACACAAAATAGCTAAGATAACTGTACTACTAATTTGTATTGTTTTATTGAAAGAAACAGTTCATTAATCAATCTTACATGCCTACATTTCTTTATCTAAGTAACCTTTGATAAAGAATATTATCCTTCACAATAGCATCAAGAAAAATTAAATACTTAGGAATTACCTTAATTAAGGAAGCAAAGGATGACTATAATAAAAATTGTAGCACTCTGTGGGATTCCTTGTGGCACCCAATGCATTAATGTCTGCTAAAGTTGACTCAGAGCACAGAAGACTGCTGCCTCCCAGGAGTTGGAACAACTTGAAGGTGAGGTATCCTACCAGCTTGGGCAGAGGTGAGCCTTGCCAATAAAATAATGGAGGAACATCTTGGGAACAATTTGATAAAGTTAACATTTGGCATAATTGTCACCAAGCCTTTCTAATCTAAAACATGCACCTATGTTCTGTAGAACACAATGCTTCTGTTTGTTTCTCAGTAAAACTGGAAGTTTAAGTCATTTCAGGGTTTCATTCCAGTGAAGTCTCCTGACTTCCCCACAGAGAGGTTCTCTGTCTCTGATGTCTTCATTCATCTCTCTAATCAGGGTTTGCAGGCCCAAACTTGGCAGAATTCTGCAAAAAATTGATCAAAGATGATATCAGAAAAGAGAAAGATATCTTCTG
>PVLD010017888.1:28000-40735 GCA_004027595.1 Dinomys branickii | reverse complement strand
GATGTGTACTGGCTGCTCTGGCTCCACCTTGCCTCCAGGTGCTGATTAGGAAGGTTGCTGCAGAGTGGGGACTCCTGGCTGTTGCAACCTCTCATCCTCACACTGGATTTGACCACAGTTCCCAACCACCATTGCCTCTTTTCCTGGCTGCGCCCTCTCCTCTCCAGTTCTGGACCAGCTCTTGGAACTCCGCTCTCCCGCGGCCGAGTCGGGAGGCTTCCATGAGCGTGGGTCTCCGAAGCTGCAGCTGCAATCGCTGGAACGAGGGCTTGGGCCAAGAGTGTGTTTGAAGCAGTGGCTTCCTCTTTCTCCATTAAAGTTGAGATTTTAAAACTCTGATGGAAGAAAACAAAATTTATATAGCTCTCACTTACATAAAAGGATTTCAAGTTGTGTATAAGGTAAAATTTTGGTATACTTAAAACAAGTAAATTTTCAAGATGTACTTTTTGCCAATGTATACTTTTATAAAAAGAAAAAATTGGCAGAAACAGATAGAAATATCATGCAAATATAATAATTGTAATGGTTCTTAAAACATGCACACATGGTCAACTTCACTTGTGCTTGAGAAGATATAGAATAAATCACACTGTTTTTAGCTCATGATTTTTAATTCACCTCATTGCCTAAAACGGAAAAGAAAGGTTAACACATTCTGTCTGTGAAGCTGCAGATACTTTAATTGTTTGAGAAATCAAACAGGTATATAATTTTTTGGATGGAAATTTGACAACATCTAGTGAAACTATCTAAGCATTTATATTTTGACCCAGAAATAAAATTTCTGGAATTCTACTTCAATTTATACTCTCCAACAACAATTTATACCCTCTAACAATTTACTCACATATATATATAATATATTATGTACTATATATTATATATTATGTATGTATGCATGAAGTTACCCATTGGAGCATTATATGTAATCATAAAATATTAGATGCTTTGAATGCCAGGTATAGGAAAATAGTTGAATAAACTGATATATCCATGCCATGATCTACTTTACACATACCAAAAATAGTGAGGAAGATCTTCATTGAACTGATTTAAAATGATTTCCAGAATATTAGGTGAAACTATACAAGCAAGAGTATCTACAGTTGCAATGTTTGTGTAAGGAAGACTGTGGACAGAATATGTGCCTCTGCTCCTTCAGAGTAAAGAAATATAGGAAATGTAACCCAGAAATAACAAGTTTGGTTCCCTACAGGAGGTGAATGAGAAAGTTTAAAGGCTGAGAAGAGTGAATGGGATAGGAGAGGGGAGATAGTGACACTTTGAGAATAACTTTGTGCATAGTTGTTGACTTTCAGAATCGTGCTATATTTCATAAAGTTGAAAAATGACAATAAAGTTTAAGGGGAAAAATCCGAATGTAGGAAACAAGGAGAAGACACAAATCTAACTCTATTTCAAATGAGTGATATTAACAGACCGAAGGGAGGGGGCAAGGACAAATCTAATGAATATTTGGAAACAGTGGTTTGACTGTATAATTGAAGCTAAAAATAAAATGAACTATAAACAATACTGAATTTTAATTACTGGTATGTTTTCCATAGTGGCTGTAGTTAGCAATTCCTAAACTGCTTAATGTGTTTATAGGACTTAGCAAGTATATTTTATACATTGAGACTGAAGTTTCTCACTGAAAGAGGACAGGGGAAGGCTCAAATAAGTCTTTTGTGTCCTATCAGAATTTGACTCCCTCCCAATGGGCTAGGGTTATGTCACATATCCACACACAAAGCAGTACCAAGAAAAAAGAAATGACCATGCCTGGCTTAGATTCATCAAACTGACTTCTAAGATTAGGGGGCTGAGTGCGAGCCGTCGTTCCCTAATACCTGTGTTCTCCTAGCAAGCGAGATATGAGAAGATTGGTAGAATTAGTTAGATCTCTTTAAAGACTCCCTATTTTAAAAGTATAGTGCTAACTGTTGTGTTTATTCTGTACCAACTCTCAATAGGACCGAATTGATTTGTATTTTCTTGGGATTGGAATTGATCAATTATGCTCCAGACAAAATAATTGTCTTCCAATTAAGGGAAAGGTTGTTTAAATAATAACTTCCTTTTTTAGAGTTCTGTGTTTACTGAGGGAGAAATGGAGACTTCTGCTTCCTTGCTTTACTAATGGCTGAGCATTTAATTCATGAGATAAACATTGAATGACTCTAGTCTGCCCTATTCTATTTTAACAGACTGTGATGTGGCCTTAATTTAGTAAACATAGTGCACCATGGGAGGAAAGTCTTGTGTGAAGGAGCTTCAGAGAAGTCTTGTTGAGAAGGTGGTATCTTAACTGTGAGATGAAGGATTAGGTGATGCTCAAAGGCTTGGAAGAGCAGTAGCTATAAAGATCAGGAGGTGGGACTAAATATAAAGTGTTAGGGAAATTGGTGGCCTGGGTACCATAGGGGAGGATTTATCTAGGCTAGAGTAGGAGTGTACTAGGTAAATAGATATATTTATTTTTATTTCATTTATTGCAAAAGTCAGAAGGAGAAATCACTGATATCTTCAGTGGAAGGAAGGACTGTGATCATGTGCTTTAAAAGTAACATTCTGTATTTAGTGAAGGACATCTTTAACTCAGGCTACTATAACAAAATACCAAAGATTCAGTGGCTTATAGGATTTTTATTCCTCAGTGTTGTGGGGGCCTAGGAAATTAAGTTCAAAATCATGACATCAGCTGATATACCTGCTGAGCTCTTCCTGGCTGGCAGATGGCAGACTTCTCGCTGTGTCCTTATAGGACAAAGAAAGAGAGTAAACCCAGACGTTTGGCTGCATAGAAGGGTAATAATCCCCTGGCTTTACATGAATCTACTTATCTCTCAAAGTTCCCACTTTTAAATATGATATATTTGGTGGTTAGGGCCTCAATGTATAAATTTCGTGGGGACACAATTCTTTCCATAGCAGGAGCAAAATTAAGGACAGGAATTCTGTGCAGAAGCTACATATTCAGATGAAAACCATGACCGTCCAAACTAGGGGAGGAGCAATGAGAGGAGAACTGGTGAAAAGAGACTACAGAAAGTGAAGTTGCTGAGTTGCTTAGCAACTGATAAGATGTCCTGATGAGAAGCAGCGAAGAGGACTCTCTGAAGATTGAAAAGCTTTGAGCATTTTAATTGGTGATGGAAAGGATTGAACGGAGTAGTTGATGATAACAGATAGATATGAAAATAGCTCATTAGAGAGGTCCCTGGAAGGCTAAGAGTGATTGGTCCACATAATTGTGATTGGTTAATTTGTTTCAAGCCTTTCTAAAACTCTTTTTACTTTACAATGCACTTGTTAAAGAAATCCACTCAAACCACATTTTTTATCTTACAATTTATTTATTAAAGAAATCCAGACATTTGTCAAATAGTTTTCTAAAGTCTAAATTTTGCTCATGGTATTTTTCATAATAAAGTTTTAATGTGTTCCTTAGACTTCTGGTTTTTTCTATGAATTTACAGGCGAATGCAAATGGCACCGAATCTTTATGAAATCTGAGACGTTCTGAATTCTGAAACACGTCTGTCTTCACAGAGTCTGACTGATGATTACGGTCTGTACTTGTGATCATCAACAAGCTCCTTCCGTCTTAACCCCTAGAAAATCTACCAGTTCTTCGTAACTCCCAGAACACTTCCAAGCCTGCTAACTGAAGACCCAGTAGCCACGCCAGCGTGGAATGCGCAGCCCAGCGCTCGGCGAGGCCAGCTTCTATTAAGGTCGTCACTGGCTGCAGCAGCAGGTCCCGTGTTTTCATTGTCATCTCTCAAATCGTTTTTAGAAGTACATTGATTACTTCTTATTAAAAAACATCTTTCTTGAAACATATTTCACATACCACAAAATCTACCCATTTAAAGTATACAATTCAATAGATTTTGTCTTATTCGCAGAATGGCATAAGAATCATCATAAACTACTTTTAAGACCTTTTCAATACACCCAAAAAATCTTGTACCTACTAGGAGTTGTTCCTTTCTCCTGCACTTCCAAGAACTAAACAAGTGAGTGTAATCTACTTTCCTACTAGTCCCTATATATTTGCCTGATATTTATGCTACATATAAATGAACTGGCACAGCACTGTGTATGTTTCTGTATGGCTAGCTTCTTTAACTTATTATGATTTTCATTTATGTAACAGGACATGTCAATACTTTAGTTTTTATTGTCAAATAGCCTTTCCTTATACATTTTTCAGATACATTTATCAGTTGATAAACATTTGGCTTTTTTCCATTTATTGGATGTTATGATTAATTCCATGAGCATGAACAAGTTATTGTTACCTTTTAATTTCTTTTGAGTAACATGAAGAATTGATTTGTTTGAATAAATGATTACTCTATGTTTAACAGTTTGAGCAATTTCCAAAATGTTTTCAAAAGTGGCTGCTTCATTTTGCAGTTGCACAAGAAATGCGTGAGAGTTTTCTCTGCATCTTTACCAACATTTGTTGTCTTTTTTTACATTTATTTTAAAAATAAAAGAAGGAAAATATATTAACAAACAGGCCTCCATTTACAAAATAGCAGAAGAACAATACAAGCAATACTGAATTACAGACAAAGCAGTAGGAAATTTACAATGGTTGCATTACATATTGACATCTTCAAAGCAGTTTCTCAGGAAAACAAATAGAGACATACAAGATTGATCAAATAATTAATCATTAACTCATCCTTTCAGTAAAGCAATAGAAGTCAGTAGTACAACAACATTAGCTGTTGTCTGTCTTTTTATCTTAGACATCACAGTTAGTGTGAAATGGCCCCTCATGATTTTTACATTTCTTTAGTGAATAAAGATATTGAACGCTTTTTCATGTGGATATTGCCAATTATATATCTCCTTTGAGGAAATATATCTTTAAATACTCTAATCATTTTTAGAAGGTTATTTTTCATTTTATTCTTATTATATATGTAATTTGAAAATATTTTCTCCCATTCTATAGAATGTCTTTTCATATTGGTGATAGTGTCCTTTTGAAGCAAATGGCTTCTAATATTAATAAAGTCCAATTTGTTTATTTTTGTCATTTGTATTGTAAGGCTCATACCTAAGAAACAATTGCTTAACCCAAGGACACAAAGACTTACTACTATGTTTTCTTCTAAGAGTTTTGCAGTTTTAGCTCTTACATTTAGGTCTATGATGCATGGTAAGTTAATTTTTGCATGTGTGTGTGAAGTTGGAGGTTTATTTTCACTCTTCACTATAGTTCACTCAGATGTCTCAGATTTGTTTAAAAGCCTTATTCAGTTGCCATGGCACCCTTGAAAACAGCAACTGAGTATAAATATAAATGTTTATTCCTGGAATCTTAATTCTATACCACTGATTTAGATGTTATACTGTGCCTATCCCAGTGCCTTATTGGCCTAGTTACTCTAGCCTTGCAGTAAGTTTTGAAGTTGAGGAGTGTAAGTTCTTCCGATCTGTTCTTTTTAGATTATTTTACTACTCCGTGCCCCTTGCTTTTTTAATGTAAACTTTGGGACCAGCTTCTCAATTTCTGGAACCAGATAGCTACAATTTGATGGTGACCATGTTGTTTCTACAAATCCATTTGTATGACTACTGTCATTTAACAGTAGTAAGGTAGGCTGGGCAATGATTGTAGGATATGTTTCCATTGATTTCGATATTTGATTTTATCTCACGGTTGTTATGATTCAGATCTAAAATGTTCTCCCAGAGTCTCATGTGTTTGAAGGGTGACTGGGTAGTGGAGGCTCTATACTGATCAGTAGATGAGCCCAGTAGCTAAATGCAATGTCAGAATGCAAGCCCTGGGCGGAGATAGGTGACTGAAGACATGATCTAGAAGGGTGTCTTCTCATCCTGGTTCCTCCCTTCTCTCTGCTTCCTCACTGCCATGGGGGCAACCTTCCTGTGCCATTCCGTTCTGCCATAACATTTCTGCATAGGAGCCAACCAGCTGTGGACAGAATCCTCCAAAAGCCATGAACCAAGAAAAACCTCTGCTCTTTAAACTACCAGTGTTGGGCATTTATTCTGAGGATGGAAAAACAGCTAAAACAAATGTTTTGCGATCTATAGTATACACACTGTGCATTTCTGTCCTTAAATTTGTCTCTGACTATTTAATTTTTGGTGCTACAATACATGGTACTATTTCTTCCAATTTTCTTTTTGTCCCTTATTTTCTGTCTTCTCCTTTGGCATGACACATATATTTGTGTGCTTAAGGGTGGCTCAAATTTCTCTAAGTCTCTCTTCTTATTTTTCTTCATCATTCTTATTTCTGTTTTTGAGATTTTTCTAATCACTTTCATCTGTCTTCAAAACTCATGGGCTTTTTTTCCTGTCTGCTGAAAACTGCTCTTAAGCCTCTTTCACAAATATTTCATTTTGGTTATTGTACTTTTCAATTCCATAATGACTGAATTCAAGCTATTCACTTGACAATTACAGGCTTTCACAATTCTTAAAAATATTAACTGGCTGTTGGGAGCCGCTATAAACCAGCCCTTGTGGGTCTCTTGTTCCCATCCTGTTGAGGGAGAGATCAAGCTAAGCTAGCAATTTTCTCAAAGTGTAAGCTTGTCTTGTGCGTCTCACTTTATGTACCTTCTTGGAAGTTGCCGTTTCCTGTGCAGTAATCCACAGCTGCTGCTGTTGTGGACATGGTGGAGTTGTCAGGGGAAGACCAGGGCCTTAAGTTGGGTCTTTTTTCCTCCTTATTTGGGGCGAGAAGATGATAGTATGGACTCCTTTCTTTGGTTGATTCAGACCTCACATGCTAGGAGCAGCCTTGTTCGATCTCCACCCCGAGTGCCACATCACAAAGCAGTGCTCACAGATGAGTGATAAAATGCTTGAGAAAGAAACGTGGCCATTGGCGGGATTTTTGTTCACTGTGTGTAGTCCCCTTCCTGCACCCTTCATCTATCTGCTGGGGAGTATTTACCTCCATCTCTTATCAAATTAGGAAAATTTACACATGATCTCCTCTCTGGCTCCTCAGGACATACTGTTTCCTTGGAGACAATTATGTGGTCCCACCTGCATCGTACATACCAGATACTCCTGACAATCTGTGCTGCGTGGAGGCCGCGTGCCCCGAGCACCTACCAATGACAGCAACTGTCTGCCCCTTTCCCCTTGCCGTCAGTTAAGTGTTAAATAGGGAGGGGCTTGATTTTGTCCACGTATTTTCAGAAATTCTATCCCTGATCTGTGGTGCTCCTATTAACGATAAATATTATGATAAAATAAAAGATATTGTAATTGGAAGTAATTTAAGATCATCTCCTACAACATCTCATTTTATAATGTAGAAACTAAAGGCACTGAGACAAAAGCGACTTCCCCAAGGGCACACCTGTGTCTTCTGTCTCCGATAGAGTTGAAGGTTATTTTCTCATATTCAACTCATAAGAGAAAAAAAATTACATTTTTCTTCCAAGTTGTCTTGCAAATAATCTTTGAATTAGTTTGCTAGATTTCCATTCTAAATTCAGTTTTATGATTACAGTGTTTACACTCTTGAAAGTGATAATTATATCACAAACATGTTCATTCAACATCGGTTATATGATAGGACACTGGGGTGCTAATAATATTGGGGCTAGCTAATCTAATTAGTTTCTTTTTATAAGTTACATAAACTTAGATAATAATGATTAAATGCATAGCTTTGAAAAGGTGTGAGAAAGCTCAAATCCTTTTGTCAGGACAACTTCATTTTCTCATTAATCTTTTCTGAGAAAAGTGATTACCTTTTATCACCCTTTTCCTCACTTGAAGATATTGAACTAGCTGATACCATCTGCTCTGTATTATTCACTTACTTATGAAATCAGTTATATACAAGTTTAAATGATTTTTAAATGATAGAATATAAAAATCCAGTTTTAAATAATATTCCTACATTAATAACATAATAAAACATATTTTGTAATAAACTATAAGATACTTTAAGATCTTCAAGGAAATTATACTTCTAAAAAGTGGTTCAAAGGATTGCCTGTGATAAACTAATAAAAGGAAAAATCATTTTGTTTTCATGCAAAAAATAAATGATGAATTGTTGCAACTTTTGCTATTGTAATCTATTAAAATATAATAATGCATTGCTATAGAAAATTTAAAATCTCAGTATATTTGTATTCAATTAAACCCATCAAAAATGTGTAAATCTAGGTTAGTTCCAATTAGAAAATACCCTACCTCCATTGCTCACAATAGTAAGTAGTATTTTATTACATTCCTGACATAAATTAAACCTTATTCATGGAACTAAGGGAAACTTTCACAAATATTATCCTTTACATTATCTAGAAGAAGTAAAGAAAATAGCTTTAAAAAGGTAAAAGTGTTGAGAACTGGATAGAATAGAAAATAAATAATGCTTCATTGAATAACTCACTAAGTTTGAAATACCTTTCACTATTCATCCACTAGATAATTATCAGAACGAATTTATGCTTCCATAACCTGTTAAAGGATTGAAAAGTTAAAGGTCAGTGACTTCTACTCAATAGAAAACCCCGTACTAAAGACACACTCTTCTCTGCACACTACCCCTAAAGCCGACAACGCTCCTGTACTTATGCTGATGGCATCTAGTCAGCAACAAGTACAATTTGCGTTGAAAGTGGGTGTGAGCTGGTTTTGCACTTCATTTCTTTTCCTCATCTCAGTCACTAGTTTTGAAGTGCTCCACACCGGGACTATTAAAACTATAGATTACATGGATTAATGTTTGACTCTGTGTTTCTCTCCTTTTTCATCTCCTGCAGCGGTGCTCCTGACGGGTGCTATGGAGGAGGTGAACAGGGAAGAACGGGAGCAATAGAATTTGTGAATCAGCTCTTAAATAATGGCAGCCTGACTGCATTCATGAGCCGATGCAACGACGCAGGAATAGGAAATTCCTTTGTAAAGAATATTAAGTTGTGAAATACAGAGATATTTGTTTGACGGTTCTTAAATAAGGTATGTATTTTTAGCTTTATTTTCTCCCCAAAACAGAACTATTTTTAGGGAGATTTTTAAAAGTTTTGTATATGTAGCGCATACTGGACGTACCTATGTTGGCCTTTAGGGCATGCAGTCAGCGTGTTGTGGGGTGAATTATCTATAATTTTCTTGCTTTCTTCTAGATATAGCAAAGAAGGGAAACATGTTAAGCATTTTATGCCTTTTTACAATTAATTCAAAACTGACAGATTCAGGATGATCAAGTCACTTGGATTATTGACAGACGTTCAAAGAGGAAAGTCATCATTTTTACTCTAGAAGGTAAACAAGAAATAGGAAAATTTCCAAAAACAGTTTTGTATTACAAAATAACACCCAATTCCAGTTTTATATATGGTTCAAGAAAGTTGTTTTAGTTTCTCTCTGTGTCTCTCTCTTTCCCTCCTTCTCTTTTTTTCTATGTTGGATGAAAGCACAGTCCTTTCATCGTCTTTTTAAAGAGAAAAAACCAATAAAAATAAGACATAATTTGAAAACATGATAGGGAGTTAACAATGGCTATTATATTCCATATTGTTATCATCAAAGTAGTTGCTCAGATTATGTATTTTGAGAAATGTTATTGGTAAAATATGAAAAGTTTAAATAGCAACCAAACTCCATTTCATAAGGTAAAGTCATTTGTAATCTGGAAAATCTTTACTAGTGTAGGAAATTTTATAGACAGTGCTGAATGCCCATTTTAGTATCCCAACAAAAATAATATGGGTTTTTTTCTAACGTACAGTTGTCCTTCGCTATATCATGGTTCACTTATTGCAACTTCACTGTATCGTGGGTTCTTAAAAATATATATATCTAATTCTGTATCACAGAACTTTCACTATATTGTGGGATTTTGTGGTACATAGGTATTTGCATGATATTTATTATTTTAATTATTTTTGCCTAAAAAATTTAAAGCAATGTAAAAGTGTTATTTCAAAGATATTAAAAAATATTAAATCAAATATGTATTTTTATCAGCAGATGAATACCATACTGCACACAGTGAATATCCAATATGCCACTACCGTTTTTGCAAGTTTGCCGACATGAGATTGTACATGACCAGTGGAAAGGAAGGCAACCAGCCACAGCACTGTATTCAGTATCCTGGGCACTGATTGGCTCAGTGACCATAGCATCTGTCTGTTTGCTCTCCCGTGCTGTGCCCATACATTCAGTGTCTCTCCTCATTCGTGTTGTAGTATACTTCACTGGTGAGCACCCACTTACCCATTGTTAAAATTGCGTAGGTTTAAGAGTGTAGAAAGTGTTTAAGAGCAATGAAGTATTTATAAGAATATGGGAAAGGTTATTAAGAGAGTGGGAAAGGGTTGTAGGAGTGGGGGAAGGGTTCATAAAGCCTTAAAATATATGTAAATAATAAGATAAATATAACGCTGCTACTTCATGGATTTTCACCTATGGCGGGGGTCTCTGGAACGTAACTCCTGTGTAGGTGAAGGATCACTGTATTACACACCTGTTAACGGCAATGTGAACGTCTAGAGCAGTGTTTTGTGAAGCTATATGTCTATGTAATCCTCCAAATTTTAAGAAGTAATTCACCTTTCCAGTGAGCAAGAAACTCGGTAGCATTCCGCCTTTACCCTTCCCTCCCTCCTCCTTCCCGTAGCTCTGTGGAGCTCTTGCCCATTTCCTTCCTAACTCATTAGCACCTGCTGCAGCCTCTTCACTCCCGTTGCTTTAGTGCAGGTTCTCATCCTGCGCCTGGCCACTGCAACTTCCCTTTCGATGGTCTGCATCACACTAGTCTCTGTGTTTCCAATCCATCTCATGGTGACTCGTCGTCTTCTTGAAAAAGTGAAACAAACATATTATCAAAACCCAGCCACCTACATAAGCTCTTTCTACAGCATGTCCTCCAATATTTGCCTTTGTTTACTTTCTCCAATTTCATTCTGCATTTTTCCACCTACCTTTTGCTTTTGGATTGAACTACTTACGGTAAAACCAAACACTCTCCCACAGACATTGTGTTCCTTTTACTTTTCTCCTAACTTCTCCTAGTAAAATATTTCCTCTTCTTATTGTATCCAAGTATTCCTGCCTCCCTGAATGCTTCATGGCATCTCTTACCCTGCACACTGCTTTTGCACCGGGCCACAACTTGAAAACATGTGTGATACTCTTTGTCACAGAATTATAATTACTTGTTTACATGTCTGAATCTCTTTCCAGACTCTGAATTTCTAGAAAATATGCTCTTTCATCTTTATATGCAGGGGTCTTATAGTTACTACCATTATATACGTGCATGAGTGGATGGATAAATCCAAGTTCCAGTGAAGCCTAGACAGAGAGGTACTTAGAGATCAGTCCAAATGTACTCTGTGCATCAGGGTAATCCCAGACATAGGACACTGCTGCCTCCCGTTCCTTTCTATTCTGCAGGCTCCCAGGCCATGATTCACAATGAAGAAGATGGAAAGATTTCAAGTTTTTGTACATAAAATTATCCACCACAAGAAAATTTCATTGTATTCTACTGTCTGGCTTTTAGGAATAAAAATGTGTCTTGATGCTCTAGTTGCATTTTGGGAAATGTTCTTTCATCCTAGGCACAATGTACTCAGACTAGACTCACAATATGGATATTAATAAGAGACTAAAGCAAAAATGTCATAAGTGGCACAAAAGAGCATGGATGTGAGCCACGAACCACCGCCCTTTCTGCCTCCCCTCCTCCTGCTCCTTCCCCCCCTTCTCCTCCCCCCGCCCCCTTCTCCTCCCTATCTGTCCTCCTCCTCCCCTTCATCTTTCTCCTCCTCATCCTCCTTCTTCATAAGATTATATACGTTTTTATTTATTTCTCACCTTGAGTTAAAAGACACGTCGATAGTTTTTTTGTTGTTGTTTTTTGTGGGTTTTTTTTGGTATCAGGAATCAAACTCAGGATCTTGCTTGCCACATAGGTTCCTGTGCCACTGAGCTGTATCTCTGGCCCTAGATGGTTTAACTTAGATGTCCCCCAAGCTTTTGAGGCCTGGAAGACACACACATACAAATGCACACACACATACACGAATACACACACACTTAAAAATGTTGTTAACATCTCTTTGAATCATTAATTTTTTATTATTTTACTTTTTATTTTAAAAAATTTTAATGTTTCTTATATTTGAATAATATAACCATTTTCTACTAAACTCTTTTTCTGCATTTACCATGGAAGCACCGAGAAACCATTTGTCTTGTGATTAGCTCTGTTCTGCAGACCACACATTATCAGGTAGCAGAGAACATACCATCTCTCTTCTCATGCACAGAAGCCCTTCTGACTTGTTATTAATCCTTATAAGTAACTGTACTCCTGGGTTTATCTATATCCTTGGACTCTTGCCTTGGGAAGATGACTGATTGAGTCGTAGGGCAACAGAGATGAGGGAAGAGAAACATTGAATGATCAAATGGGCCATCATATGTGTAACTGAGTAACAAAGGTGAAGGTAACATTATGTAGGACAGCATCCAGAGCTAATTCCCTTCTGTGTTCTCTATAATTCTGTATTTCCTCAATCGTTTTTGTATTAACAGAAGTGAAGATAACTTTATATTATACAGCATCCAGTGCAAATTCCCTACTATCTTATCTATAATTTGGTATTTCCTTTAATGTTTTTGTGTTAACTAATGTGAAGATAACTATGTAATACAACATCCAGTGCTAATTCCCTACTATATTCTGTA
>PVLD010017888.1:17397-27900 GCA_004027595.1 Dinomys branickii | reverse complement strand
ATTGACTAACAATGCATTGCTCAAAATGTTTCTACAGACCTTCTCATACTCTAGACTCTTTCCGCTCTTTCACTTTTATGCAGCGCTCTCTTCTTTGTCTCCAAGCCCCCCCGCTGCCATAATTGCATCCGTCCTGTCTTCCTCCTGCCTTCTCCCCACACAGCTCTGCCTGGCCCCTCTCATAACGCTCCAGCGAACGTGCCTCCAGCCCCTTGGTCTGCCTGCTTCTCGTAAGACCAACAGCTTTTCTGAAATTCGGATGGATACAATTTTCCATTCTCATAAATGTCACAGTGCAGAATATGACTGATTGCCTAAAGAGGAAAATAGACCAATAATGCTGTAAAATTCACTGTTTCAAAGTCATTCTGGATTCAACTTTCTGGATTTGAACTTGAGGGAAGCCTTTATGGTTAGAGTAGAAAATCTGAGCAGTCAGAGAAAGGAATAAGGCATTGCTAAGGCTAGATAAGCAAAAGAAGCATTCAAGTGGGAAGAATTTATGAGTAATATCGCATGACTCTGGAATGATACCGAGTTGCGCAGACAAAGAATTCGAGAGAGTTGGAGAATTTGAGGATGATTGTCATGGTAGGCAATGCTGAAGTTACCTATACACCCGGAATGTCTAAAACAAGCCTGTATTTCACATCCCATGGAAGGTACTGCAGGCATTGTGTTGCTAAGTACCACAATAGGAATACTTGGATAAAGGGTGAATGAAAGAGGAGAGAGTAACATCCTAACAGCGAGGGTAGTTTGCTTAGGCACAAAATAAAAGCCTGTGATTTGTGCGTGAGGATGGGAAAGAAACAATTCATTTTATGCATTTTACACTCTGATAATGTGTGTAAAAAGGAAATCACTCACCAGGCTCATTTGATAGGTACAATATCAATAAATATTTGAATTGTTTATTCTTATAAGGAACCAAATAATGACAAATTCATCTACTTTTTAATTTATATACATATATATATGTATGTATGTATATATGTGTGTGTGTGTGTGTGTGTGTATACACACACATATATATATTTCATTTTTCACTTTCAAGTTTTGGGAGTATGTTTTGTACCGGGAATCAAACTCAGGACCTCATGCTTGCCAGGCAAGTGCCATGCTGTGTTGAACTATATCTCTGGCCCCTTCAAGTCTTTTTAAAATAAGATAACTTGATGAAATTTTGAAGCAGGTATTTTTGAAGTTTTCAGACATTTTCTATATAAATATCAAAGAAAAAGTAACAATTTGGGGGTATGAAAGAGGCCCGTTTTCAATTCATTGAATACTTAGCATGCCTGAGTATAATCACTATTTTAATTGAAAACTGCATATTTCAATATTTTCAAGCTGTGACTAAAATAATAAATTTCTGTGCCTTTGATATGAAGTTATTCTATAACAGGACAACTATAAATATTGTGGATGGCTTTAATTCATGTGAGAAATTCTGTATGACCTGTACTAATATTTACTTAAAATATTATAATTAAGTCTTAGAAGTATTTTTTCATTTACCTAGTATTTTTCTATAGACTCAATTTCCAATGACCAATATTGTATTAAACATAATGCTTGTGTCCAATGAAAAAGAAATATTTTACTGTTAACTAGAAAGCTTTATAAATCAGGTAGATGGGGGGGTGTATGCCAATGCAAGTTTGAATAAAGAGAAGACAGATTAAAGTGAAGTGTAGATGGCTTTGCCAAATTAGTGTCATTAAGTCCACTTACAAGAAAAATAAAATGGAGTGCTTGGAGGTGTTATGCTCAGCTGGTCACAGGAGAGTGCTAGAGTGCCAGTAAATTACCTGTTCTAAAGTAACTGAAAGACTCATGCACAGGGAAATGACAGTGTGCCTGAGTTAGCTTTCCACTGCAGGGTTTGAGGAATAATAGCCCATTCAGGTAGAAATGACAGTAGAATGCCAAATCTACTTCATAATATCTCCAGATGTTAAGAACAGAATGGTAAAGTGTAACAGAACTGTCTTATACTATAACTATTTTAGTCTTTGCAATGTTATTATAAAAGATTTCATTTTTGTCAGATTATCCTCTTCATTAGAATTTTCCCTTTCAGCTACCTTTTAATGTTTCCACTAAATCATTCTGCATTATTTGCAGGCGATGTCTCCTAGAACCAGTAAGAATGCAATGTATAGACAGGACCACATTGAACATCTTATTCTTTCAAATAAAGGAAAGATAATAGAGGTATAACTGAGTCCTAGGCAGTAAGAATACTTTTCAGTTATATATTTTTATACAATTTCAGTAACTTTATGCATCACAATTTGTTAACTTAAAAAGTTGAATTATATGTGCACTTTATTTTTGAGAAAGTATTAAGTGACCTCAGAATCTGAAAGAATTCATGACAGTTACTGGGAGAACTTCAAGCCAGATTTTCAGACTTTTAGATTCTGCTAGTGAAAATAATGTTCCTTCATCCAATTTTAAAAGGATTGTTCTCTGATATAAATTAATATTTAAGAGTGCTGAGTAACATAATCAGGCATGATAATTTGCTAAGTACAAGAAACCCTTGGAAAGATGGTACAATTATATAGGGCTCTTATGAAACTTTTAAGACAATAAGAGAAGCTACAACACATTCCTCAGAGAAATGAAGCTAAGTACAGTAATTTACATGTAACCTTGGGTGGGGGAAAAATACAGATCTTGAACTATAAGGGTGCTTATTGTCTACATGACACATGGGTTGGGATGGTTTGTGAACTTGTACACAGTTCCTGGTACAGTATCAGGGTAAGTTACATTTTCCTTTCTGCAATGCCTGTGACAGGTTTTAGCAATGTAATATCACTCTTATTGGGATTATTTTTATTTGAAGAGGAATACAATACTTTTTCCAGTATTTAAGAAGCCTTATGGTAAAGTGAAAAAGGAAATAATTTATAGCCGTTTCCATCCAGAAAACATTGCCACTAAGTTCAGTAAGAAATGAAAATGTTTGTTTAGCTTATTTCCTCCAATAAGATGTACTAAAATCTATAAAATAACTTAATATAAATGCTGCACAGGTCTTAACATTATGTGGCAGTACACCCCAAATGGAGCTAACACACAAAACTCCCTTTTTAACACTGACAAAGAATTACTTATTACACTATTAGTCTTTGTGCTCCAAAGAGAAATGAAAGGAGATGGGATATGAGACACGAAGGGATCATGTTGACTGAAGGTAATTTGGTGACAGGATATGTGCATGGTATGTCGGTGTCTGGTAGAACCACTCCTGTGTTTTGCTCCTGAATGAAACTTCAGGGACTATAACTCACGAAGTTGAACTGTTTTTTTGACTAAACCAAGTAGATAAGATCTCAGAATTAGATTTTAGTCTTAAGATGAAATTATATTTTTTCCATTATACCTCAATTTATGTCAAGGCAGGTATACTTTTTCTCATGATTTTCTTTTTCTGGAGTTGACTCTGGCACAGTTGGAACCATCACTAACACAAGGCACAGACAGTTACAGTCTCTAGACAAGAAACAGTCTTGTATCAATCACTAAACAGCCGTGCATCATTTCCTGCAAAATACTCTTCTGGCTCTGTTAATTTCATAAGGAAGCAATGTCAGAGCAATGGGGAGCTCTAAAAATAAATAGTGGAAGTCAAGAAATAGGTCTGGAGGTTAAGGACAAGAGGATGGCTCTTCTAATCCTGCAGTGATCATACCTGCCTCCTCCTTCCCTCCAAAAGCAATTGCACTGAATCCTCCCTCAGGATAGTACAGGCCAGGGAGAACTCTATGATGCCTAGCTGGGCTTTCCCTCCCTTCCTTGGGCTCAGTGTGGCCCACTTCTACCTCTCCAGCTTTTGCTGCTGAGAATCTCATCCTACTTTAACTGCTCTTAGAATGGCACAGGCTTCATAACTAGCTTTTATTCACCACTGATCATCCGCTAAGTCTGTATCCCACATCTCCAACCACAACTCCAACCTCCTCAGTGCCTCCTCTTTAGAATAAAGAGATGAGTAATCTAATCTGTAGTTTAAGAATGGCTCCCACCGACAATGAATAAACAGATGGCGTCTTTATTGCCAGTACCCTGGGGAGTGAGAACACACTGTGGAGAGGAAATACTGTGTATTGGGAAAGAGGGAGGGTACAAATGGATTGCTATAGGCTCAATATCTACAGGTTTTGCCTTTGAACATCAAAATAATGTTCTGTTCTACAAAGTCCCCCATGACTCATCTCCACTGAGCTGTAGGAAGGCATCTGAAAGACACTTTTCACCCTTCATTTCCTTTCCCAAAAGGCCTAGCTTGTGTGGCACATTTTCGGTGGTGCAGCCTTCGGAAAGGGAAGTTTGGTAGGAAAAAAGAGCAGCTAGAATCAGAAATACTTTGCTCACTTCTGCGAGATTCTGTGAACAAATTGCTTTGGCAAAGAAAAGACTTTAGATATTGAAATCAGGTATGTGCCACTTATTGCCAACTATTATAGAATACAGCATAATTCAAAGAAATAGAATGGCAAAACCTAAAGTTGATTTGGTCACCATCTACACCTTGTTTATAAAGTCATGTCTGCATTTGTGCATGTTTTTATCTTTGAGTTAACACTGGAGAAGTCTCACCTCTGTGAATGACTTCTTTTTTATTACACGTGTTGGCAGTATATAAAGATTACGTTCACAGTAGAATTGACACATATGCATAGCACATTTCAATGCTTCTTTTCCCCTTACCTTCACCTCCCTTTTATTTTTTTCAGTATCAGATTCATTCATTTATAAGATTTTATAAAGTTAAGAGGCCAGAAAACATATAAAACATGTAAGACACTTGTACTAAGGCAAGCTGCACATTTTTTTTTAGATACATTGTTGTGGATTACAATGACTTTTCCCCTCTCCTTTTCCATTATCTGTCTTTTATTTTGGACTTTATTTATATATACTTTTCATATAGGAGAAACTTTGTGATGTTCAAGCTTGTGCGTCTGATTTACTTCACTTAACGTCATGCTCTTAAAGTGCGTCTACTTTCCTGCAAATGATTCAAGTTATTCCTTCTTTATAGCACAGTAGTACTCCATTATATATAAATACCACATTTGCTTCATCCATCTATCGATGGACATACAGCCCGTTTCCAAGGTTTAACTATTATGAATTGTGCTAATTTAAACATGAGGTTGCATACAGCACTCTGTTAGGAAATCTTTAAATCTTTTTAAATATCTTTCTAATCAAAGCCTCAAAATGTTAAAACATAGCCATGGATTCTGATTCAAAATCCCCCTATAAATAGGCATTTTGGAAAGCAGCGGACACCTTTCCCCAGAAATGGTGTTTAAACACTGAGTCTCTTATTGCTCTGATTTAAAAAATAGTGAGTGTGCAGGGCTTAAGGAGAGAATTTTAGGTTAGGCAATGTGTTTAGAAAGAAATACCAGAGGTCTATGGGAGCAAAATGATTAAAAATTTAAGGAATATGAGACATAATCCAAGATGTACCCAGGAGGAATGACCTCTTATGAAAAGGCTTGGCATTTGTATGATAGGACAGTCTTGGGTTCATAGTGGGTCAGCAGGCTGGGAAATAGGTTTAGAAAGATCCAAGAAATCTGCAGGTGTTACAGCACAGTCTGCCAGTCCCATTTGATTGTGATCCAAAAGCATATTTGCAATCTAGTTCTCGTAAACTAGAGGCCAGTATAGTACCAGTCTGTGGGCTCCTAGTGACCCAGTTCTTTAGATAAAGAGTCTGAACAAAGCGTTGCTGAAGAAACTGAAATTCTTTGTGCTCAGAGTACACACTGGTGTGTCTGTCTGGATTGCTTGATAACAAAGTCAATACCAAAATGAAGAAGACAAGTCATTTACACGTGAGGACTGTGCTTTATCTTTAGCTAGAGGAATTTATGGACCAATATCAAAGAGTTCTTCTGTAGCTCTTCTGCAAAAGCTTAAGCCAATATGTTTATCTCTTTATTCAGTTTGTGCTGAAACATAAATTTGTCAGAAACCAACTCGCAGACTCAGTCACTTCTTTCATAAGTTACTGCTAACTTCTGAGATAGAAATAGTGTCATTAAAGCTGATTTAGTCTTTCAAGAGGAAATGAACGGACCTTCAGTACAGAAAAGGTGTATCCGGGCTCTTTGCAAGTTACTCTTTTCTAAGCACTGGAATAATAACTCCTCACAGTGATTTTTTTTTTTTTTTTTTTTTTTTTTTTTTTGCGGTACTGGGGATCAAACTCAGGACCCTGCGCTTGCTAGGCAAGCGTTTATTCCACTGAGCTATATCCCCAGCCCCCTCACAGTGATTTTTGCAGTGTAATGAATTCTAAAAGAGATACTAACTTAGTGACTTTCCCTTTAGTGTAACATACTGAATCTTCTAAGGTATCCGTGCTGAACAGAGCTTTCTAGAGATCAGAATTACATAAAAATCCCAATTACGGGCATGAAGATTTCAGAGAATTGCTTCCTTCCTTTGGAAAATAATCCTTTGTTATTAGTTGAAAGCCCATTTGCCATTTGTTTCTCTTATTAAGCAAGAATAGTTTACATTTTAATAGCCTAATGAATTGGCATTTATTTTTTAAATTTTATGTGTCGTTAGTCTCCAGAAAAAAATATGTTGAGCAAAGCACCTGAGAGTGCAACCTTATTTGATAATAAGATCCAGGCAGATATCCTCACGTTAAACTGGGGTCATTCGGGTGGGTCCTAATCAGATACAATTAGTGCCCTGGTACAAAGAGGATATTTGGACACAAACACAGTGTGTGAAGAGACACATGGAGAAATGTCTCATTTTGGACTTCTGCCTCCAGTATACAACTGCTACGTTAAGCCAGTCAGTTTTTAGCTCCTGTATGGCAGCCTCAGGAAACTAATACATTAATTAGTCAGGCTTTTTGCCAACTGAAAGACTGTCCCTGGCTAGCTTTCCTAGCAAAGGCGTCATCTCTACAAATTCTCTTCTTTCTGGAGAGGAATTTAAACACAACATCCCACTGGGAGCTGTCATCTCGTCTTTCTTTGCCTCTCTGATATTTTTCCCACAAATATTCATGCAAGAAAATTACCAGCAAGGATCACACAACAAACAAGACTGGGTTATTAAAGGTAAATGTCAATTTTAAAAGGGCAACATTTAATTTTCCAGTGGTACTTGGGGAACACTTTGCATAGTGTATTAAATGGACAGTACAATGATTGTGAAGAGGAAATGTATTTAATATCAAAGAAAACTCTATTGTAATAAAAAGTAAAATAAAGAGGATCCATTTTAGCCTTACGCATGTTTTATTTTTCACATAATACTAGTGTGTTATTATACAATTTTTAAAAATTCAAGGAGAGTTAATTGGGCCTTCAACTTTGTTGATAATTATAATTTTTAGCATTTACATGAAGATTAACCCAAGAGAACATTCTATTAGTAGATTGGTCATATAAAATTTTCTGATAATTTAAGGGAGAAGAATGCAAAATGTTCTCCAAGGGCTTTTAGGTATCTTTATTTATTTAAGAGAATAGCAAAAGTATGGGAGATATTTTCCTGGAAGTATACAGACTCTGAGCTATGGAGGCCTTGTCTCTTTATTTGAGAGACTTCTGCCTCTTCTCACCAGCATCCCTGTTGCTTTACCTCCATGCTGGCCCAGAAACAATATTTGAAGATGTATAAACAGGTTAGGAGGAAGAGATCCATCCTCCATGAAGCAGACCCAGAATTATATTTAAAATATAATGTGTTCCCATGGAGCCCTGCAGCCCGTACCCCTTGGCATGCTCTGGAAGATGGACCAAGGTTTGGTTGTCCCATGTGATTAGAACGGTAGCCAGAGTCACACAAGCTGCCTGGGGAAGCCTCAGAACTTCCTCTGCATCCTGAACAAAACCAAAAGTTTAATTCTAGGAGAGCGCTTGGCATCTGCTGGGAGGAGGGAAGAAGGGGGGATGCTGAACTTGATTAAAAGACAAATGTGCATTTCCTCCCTTGCCTCCCTTTATCTCTGCCCCTGCCACCCTCTTTCTGATTGTGGGATAAGGACTGAAGTCTTCGCTTAGCAAACCCAGGCAAGTAAATAGGATAAAGGAACCAGCACCAGGACCGTACTGGATTTCTGATCCCCTGCAGTGGATCCAACGGGCAGTGCATGAAGACAGCGCTGGTATAAGGGTGGACGGTGGGAAGCACTTGGCCACACCTGAGGTGAGGGGAGAACACACCCGTGGCGGACACAGCAGCTGGCATCTAGTGAGAGCTGAGGGTTCAGGCCAGTGGAGCTATTTGTCATTACCCAGGAGTCCATGTATAGGAGATTAGAGCTCTAGGCACCAGAGTACGATTCAGGAACACAGGTTCTACCTATGGGGGAAGAATCACTATAGTCCAGAGAAAGGCAAAGACGAAAACAGGGGGACAGGAACTATCTAGAAAGAAGCTCCCTCTGGAAATAAGTTTTGTGGTGAGAGAAAATCAAGATTCGCGGAGCGGTGTAAACAGTGCTGCGGAGGCGCTTGTTTATCTGCTCAGCAGCAAAGCGGTCCGGGAGAGGTAAGCTCTGGGGTAAGAGCTGTGGGCAGTGGGAGCCTCATTAGATTACAGATGAGAAGACTTAAGTGGTAAAGGTACGCCACCCGTGACTGGCTCGACCCCGAACCTGGGATGAGTTGAAGCTTTTGAAAGATGGACGTAACGGAAGAATGACAGAAAGGAACATGGACAATGTTTTTAATTTAGCGATTTATACTAAGATTTGTCCCTAGTGTGGATTTTTGAAAACATTAAATGAGGTTTTAGTGCTGAGTCTGTTTACATGTTATAGCATTCATAAAACTCCTCTCCAGGAAGGAATGTCTTGTGCATTATAAAGTCAGAGTTTTACTTCACCCGTCCTTTGTAATTTAAAGTTCTAGATTTACAGTACACTACTGGCCAAGTTTCCACATTTTACTCTCTTAGAAACTCCTTCTTCTAAAATTCTGATATTTGCCAGTATCTTTTCTGTGAGCCTCCCACGGAAATATCCAAATGTCTCTGACAATATCGCCCTTATTTCAGACTCAGCGTTATGTTACTTTGAAGCTGCAGCTCTAATTTTAAAAAGGATGGGATTTGTATTATCACTTTTTCAAAAAGGATTTTGGCCTAATAAAATCTTGTTTAAATCAGGAATAAAAATAACATCTCTTGCTTGAATTGTGTCCATTCCAAACAAAATTTCAATAGTAATTTTTCCCAGTTACCCATTTAACTTTCTTTGACAAAAATGACAAACTGTACCCATAAAAACACTATGTCTCTACGTTGTTAACATAGAAAAAACCACATTCGTGTATGACTGCTTCTCTGCTTCCCAACCCAGGGCAACCGGCCCCAAGAAAGCCCTGCAATTTCTTCCCTCCGTCTTTTAACACTGCCTGAATGCACAGGCTCCTCGCCAGCCCTCAGCTGCGCTTGCCGTTCCTTGCTAGTTTCCTGCTTCCTCCAGGTTCTCGTCCTACAACTCCACAGGTGGGCAGTTCGTGTTTCCTTTTTTATCTTCTCAGTATATGCTTATGATGTAGAATATTGACATTTGTTTCAGAGAAATTTACATTTCCTCTTTTCCCTTTCCGTGACCCCCAACCCCATTTCCCTATGCACATCTGCCTTGCTGTTTTCTGCCATTTCTCATTTACTCTTTATACTTTACATTCCTCAGATTAGAAAAGAACATGGAAAATTTAACTTTCTATATCTGACTTATTTCTTAACACATGGCCTCATGATCATTAATTTTTCTGCAAATGATATGAATTCATTCTTATTTATGATGGAATGAAATTCCACTCTAGATGTATATATTTATATATCTATATATCATCTATATATTTATATAGTCTATGTGGATACACACACACACACACACACACACACACACACACACACACATATATATAAATAAAATGTTGTTTATCCATTCATTGGCGGGTGGGAATCTAGGCTTTTTTCCTGAGATTAGCACTATTGTACCTTTTTAAAATGCGTATGTGACAATGTTTATTTCCTATTGTACATGTTCAATGCCTACAAGAGCAAAAATGTAGTACTTGTATGTGGTAGGGGCAATTTATGGACTAGCAAAGCTATTTTTCCTGATTTTTGATGCTCCCTTGATGTGTCCTCTTCTAGTCACATTGAAACACTGCCTGCACATCAAACTTGGTGAGTCTTTTTTTTTTTTTTTTTTTTTTGGTAATGGGGATTGAACTCAGGACCTTATGCTTGCCAGGCAGGCACTTATTCCACTGAGCTATATCCCCAGCCCCCTAAAACTTGGTGAGTCTTGATTAAATTCTTTCCCTGAGAACCTTTACTGCTTTTTTTCTTATTACAAACAACAAAGTCCGGATCAACGGCTTCTCATCTGGGGACCCTCCAGTCCTTCTCTCCTCCAGTGATCGCACCGGCAGTTGTGTTCCCGGGATGACTCACACACTGCTCTTACTGCATTTA
>PVLD010017888.1:0-17297 GCA_004027595.1 Dinomys branickii | reverse complement strand
CATCCCCAGCCCCCTAAAACTTGGTGAGTCTTGATTAAATTCTTTCCCTGAGAACCTTTACTGCTTTTTTTCTTATTACAAACAACAAAGTCCGGATCAACGGCTTCTCATCTGGGGACCCTCCAGTCCTTCTCTCCTCCAGTGATCGCACCGGCAGTTGTGTTCCCGGGATGACTCACACACTGCTCTTACTGCATTTATCACACTTCATTCCAGACTTGCTTTTCCTTCAGTGAACACCTTCTGAAGATGATACAAAATGCTTTCATATTTGAATATTTAGTATTGAGAAGCTTTTCCTCTCCTGCTAGGTACTCAATGTGTATGAATCAAATTAACGAATCAGCATTAACTCCATGATTTGGTAGCACTGGTCCTTTACCTGATTCTCATTCATTTAATAGAACTGAGGAGGATTTTCGCCATCATGGAGTTCAGGAGATTTCATAATCGTACATCAAGATCAGCAGTTTTAACAATGAAGTTGCCATCATACTTACATGCATAGATACAGCCATATAGATAGGAATTCTATAAAAGTTCAAAGCAAAGTCAAGCAGATGAAAACAGTCATTCGCTAAAGGATGCCAAGCTTGTCATAGCATTTCAGGAATCTATATTCTTCATTGAATTGTCTCAAATTTTCATGTTATTTGCTTTTAAAATAGCCTTGAGTTGGTATGTTCATGGTAAACAGTATTGTGTACATAGTGTAAGAAAATGCTACTAATTCTCTAATTTCAAGAAGCATTTTTCTGTATTGTTAAATATCTAAGTTACTAGATTTTCCTTTTGGAAAGTCACTTTAAAAGGAGTAAAGTACAGATATTATTTCTTATAAAGCAGATAAATCACAGAGCAGATATCTTACATTTGCACTGGATAATCTGTGCACTGAAATCACTTATAAGTTTTAATGACTCATTTGTTAAAAATACCTTTATCTCATTTTCAGTGGTGGAATTAGTCAAATCTCATTTACTTGAACTATATTCTAGAAACAAAAGATAAAGTGGCCTCGATTAAAAGCAAGGGATGGAGGTTCTTTTCAGAGCCTATAATATGACCCTTCAAGCTAGATTAATTAAAGCTACTAGAGTGATGAGTGAAGTGTATGTGTACACAAACAAACACATAAGCATTGTCAAAATAATTCATCTCAGTAGCCTGTGATTTCAAGTACGGTAGCTAATATTTAAAAACCAGACAAACTATTATAAGGCTGTTTTATTAGATCCATGCAATGTAAATTATTAGTCATTTATAATAAAGAACACATGGAAATTAAATATTCTGAAATCTCTGGATTGATCTGAAATTTTTAAAAACTCATTGGTAATCAAGAAATGCATCTGTTGAAATTGGGCATTGCAGGTACAGTTAATGAAAAATGTGCACTGCATTTGCTTTTACTAATATTTCAAATGAAGTCCTTCTGGGGAAAGAGTTTGGATTTGTGCTCTTCACTTTGAGTAGTTTAGAGAGGACAGAGATGCTAGGTTTGTTTTCAGTCCTGTCAGTTTTTAAAGATTGAGTGGAATTTCTCACTGGCTTCATTAAAAAAAAAATTGAAATATGTCCCTATTATTAATGTACAGTTTAACAAGTGAGATTTTTGTTTTGGTTCAGAAATATAACTTTAAACATTCTAGACAGAGAAGAAAATGACCACAATTTCAAGAACAACAATAGAAAGGAACCCTCAAGCAGGACAAACAATTAAACAGGTAGAAAAAGTAGGAAACCAGCCATAAGTAGATAACATGCCAATGATAAGCTACTACATATCAGTTATCACCATTCATGTAAATGGCCTCAATTCATCAGTCAAAAGAAACAGACTGGCAGAGTGGGTTAAGAAACAAAATCCAACAATATGCTGTATACAGGAAACCCATTTTACTTAAAAGAAAATCCATAGACTGAAAGTCAAAGGATGAAAACAATTCTCCATGCAACAGGAACCCAGAAAAAAGCAGGTATAGATATTATGTTCACAGACAATGTAAACTTCAAACTGAGAACAATCGAAAGAGATAAAGAAAGTCATTATATACTTGTTAGGGGAAAACTGCAAGACAAAGAGATAACAATCATGAACATGTATGCACCAAATATCAGAGCCCAAAACTATATAAGACAAATTTTAACAGATATTAAAACCCAAATAATTAATAGCACTATTGTAATAATGGACCTCAATACCCCTTTGACACAAAGAGATAGGACAACTGGACAAAAATTCAGCAAAGTAATAACAGACCTGAACCAAAGTGGCAAACAAATGGACTTAGTAGATGTATACAGAATGTTGCACACCACAACAGCAGAATACACATTTTTCTTAGCTGCACATGGGACCTTCTCTAAAACAGCAGACAGTCTAGCCCATAGAGCATACCTACCTAAATGCAAAAGAATTGAAATTATCCTATGCATATCATGTGACCACAGTACAATGAAATTGGAAATTGACAACAAAAGGAACTCCAAAAACTCCATAAACACTTGAAAATTAAAGTACAACCTCCTGAACAACCAATGGGTCACAGGAGAAATTAAAGAAGAAATTAAAAAATACCTACAAACAAACAAAAATGTAGATACAACTTACCAGAAGTTGTAGGATGCAATGAAAGCAGTCCTCAAGGGAAATTTGTAGCAGTGAACTCACAAATAAGGAAAATAGAAAGAGAACAAATAGCCTAATGCTACACCTCAAACTTTTAGAAAAAGAAGAACAAGTCAAGCCCAAAGACCAAAGAAGGGAGGAGATTATAAAGATCAGGGCAGAAATTAATGCAAATGAGATGAAGAAAACCCTATAAAAATAACTGAATCAAAGAGCTGGTTGTTTGAAAGAATAAATAAAGTTGATAAAGCCCTAGCCAACCTTATGAAAAATAGAAAGGAAAAAATTCATATTCATGCAATAAGTAGTGAAAAGGAGTAAATTACTAAAGATCCTACAGAAATTCAGAAGATCATTAATTACTAATTTGAAAATCTTTATTCTGATAGGATAGAAAACTCAGAAGAAACAGACAGCTTCCTAGAAATATATGCATTACCTAAATTGAATCAAGAAGATATAAAAATCCTGAACAACTCAATATCATTTAGTGAGACTGAAAACATGATTAAAAACTTACAGACAAAGAAAAGCCCAGGCCCTGATAGATTCACAGCAGAATTTTACAAGAAATTCAGAGAAGATTTAATACCAACACTCCTCAAACTCTTAAATGAAATTCAAAAGGAAGAAATTCTCCCTAACTCATTTCTGGAGGCAAGTATTATACTGATACCAAAATCTGAGAAAGACCCAACCAAGAAAGAGAAGTATAGCCCAATCTCCTGAAAAACATAGATGCAAAGATACTCAATAAAATACTAGCAAATAGAATGCAGCAAATCATCAAGAAATCATACACCATGACCAAGTCAGATTCATTCCAGGAATTCAGGGATGGTGCAATATTGGCAAATCAACTAATGTTATGCACCATATCAATAGAGCCAAAGACAAAAACCACATGATCATCTCAATAGATGCAGAAAAGCTTTCAACAAACTTCAACATGCATTCATGATAAAAACCCTACAGAAAATAGGAATTGATGATCTTTACCTCAATCTGATCAAAGCTATCTATAACAAACCCATAGCCAATATCATACTAAATGGACAAAAACTGAAAGCTTTTACTTTAAAATCAGGAATGAGATAAAGATGTCCACTGTCACCACTCCTATTAAACATAGTTCTGGAAGCATTAGCCAGAGCAATTAGACAAGAGAGACAAATAAAAATTATAAGGATAGGAATGGAAGAAGTGAAATTATCACTCTTTGCAGATGACACGATACATTACACTGAAGACTCCAAAAACTCCACAAGAAGACTACTTGAATTAATCAACACATTCAGCAGTGTAGCTGGATACAAAGTCAACACCAAAAAATCAATAGCATTCCTGTACACAACTAACAAACAGACTGAGAGAGAAATTAAGGAAACCATGCCTTTCATAATAGCATCCATGAAATTGAAATATTTAGGAATCAGTCTAACAAAAGAAGTGAAAGATCTAGTCAATGAAAACTACAGTACTCTGAACAAAGAGATTGAAGGGGATTTCAATAAATGGAAAAACATTTCTTGCTCATGCATAGGAAGAACCAACATTGTGAAAATGGCCATATTTCCAAAATTGTACAGATTCAATGCAATTCCCATTAAACTACTATTGGCGTATCTCACATATCTAAAGAAAGCATTCCTTAAATTCATCTGGAACCAGAAGAGACCCAGAATAGCAAAAGCAATCCTGGGCAACAAAGATAAGTCAGGTGGAAGCACAATCCCTGACATGAAATTATACTACAAAGTGACTATAATAAAATCAATTTGGTACTGGCTAAAAAACAGACCTGAGGATCAGTGGAACAGACTGAAACATGCAGCCACAACCACAAATACACTCAGCCACCTAATATTTGCCAGAGGGGCCAAACAAACTCACTGGATGACAGAGAGCCTCTTTAATAAATGGTACTGGAAAAATTAACCTGCCAAAGACTGAAAATAGACCCAAGTCTATCACCATACACCAAACTCAAGTCAAAATGGATCATAGATCTGAAAATTAAAACAGAAACACTAAGATGGAGGGGTAGGCAGAGAGTTCATGAACAAAAATCAAACCACACAGGAAATACTTCAAAGAATCAACAACTGACATTTCATTCTACTGAAAAGTTTCTGCACATCTAAAGGAATCACTAGCAGAGTAAGAAGAAAGCCCACAAACTGGGAAAAAAATTTTAGCTGACTGTCCCTCGGACAAAGGTCTTATATGAAGAACATATACAGAATGAAAAAATATCAGCCCCCCCAATTCAAAGACCCAATCCAAAAATGGGCATCTGAGATGAACACACACTTCTCAGATAAAGAAACACAAATGCCAAATAAATACATGAGAAAATGTTCAACGTCATTAGTCTTTTGAGAAATGCAAATTAAAACAACCTAGACTTCATCTCTCCCCAGTAAGAACGGCTAGCATTAAAAAATCAACCAATAACAAATGCTGGCGAATTTTCTTATGAAGACAAGTTTGGTTATAAAGATATTACACTTGCATTCCTTTGATTAAGTTATAGTTTTGAAAAATATGGAGAAACTGAGAATTCTAAATAGATATACTGATCTTAAAAGGGAAATTCAACTTCATTAAACAAGTGAAAAATCATGATGCAGTCACCGTAGCCATTCCTCTTTCTATTCTTCATTCATTCCCGATCCTTTCTTTTCCTCTCCACCCTCCCTACATTTTTCCTTCTTTCCTAACAAACAAAGGTGTGGTAGACAAACAATTGCAATATAACAGTTGGCTTGGGTCCTGCCTTTGGAAGCATTGTATGATCTCTCCTCCTCCTGCCCTTCTCCTAGGTGCTAGTCTTTGCAGTGTGTTTGGAACTTCTACTAGCCACTCCAGGGGTGGGAAACGTGCATTCTTTTCACTGATGAAGTGAAAGCAGCATTACTTGCACAATAGAGTGGAAAGAGTTGGGGAAATTATCACATATGGTGCAACTTGACTTTGAAAACAAAGGAAATGTTGCTGAAAAATCCATTGATTTCATGTACAAAGATCATTTTTTAATAATACAAGCACAGTTTTGTGCTTAAAATAGGAAAAGTGGGAGGAGAGTGTTGCTATCCTTGACATTACAAGCCAGTGTATTGTCAATTTTCCTAGTTTTATTCACATCAAGTGTTGCTCTTCATCATGTACTTTAACACATTCAGATGTCATGCATTCTTGGAAAAAAGTGACTTTCTTTCATCTGACTTTTATCAGGAGCACAAAAGACCTTGATGATTCCACCAGAGAAAAATCTTAAGAAGAAAGATCACCATTCCATCTTAAAATATTGCCTTCAAAATCGTACTTTGTCAAAAATGAGATGTGAGTTCCAGGATTATATAAAGAAGCCAAATGTGTACCAAACCAGAAAGGGACCTCATCAGGTAGAAGGCCAGTGCTAACAAGTCATGGAGTTAATGTTGACTAATTAACTTAATTCATACACATTGAGCACCTAGCAGGAGATGAATGGCTTCTAAATATTAAACATTCAAACATTAAAGCATTTTGTATCATCTTCAGAAGGTGATCATTGAAAGAAAACAAGTCTGGAATGAAGAGTCATAAATGCAATGAGTGGTGATGAGTCATCCTGGGAACACAAGGGATAAACTACCGGTGCGATCACTGGAGGACAGAAGGACATGGAGGGTCCCCAGATGAGAAGCCGTTGATCTGGACTTTGGTTGTTTGTAATAAGAAAAAAAAAATAGTAAAGGTTCCCAGGGAAAGAATTCAAGCAAGACACACCGAGTTTGATGTGCAGCCAGTATTTCAATATGACCAGAACAGGGCACATCAAGGGACCTCGTAGACCTATTATTGACTCTGTGTCCACTGTTAGACTTTTCAATGCAGATGCTCAGTGCTCACAATGTGTGGGTGGCTCTGTCGTGATACACTCATGACCTGTTCTAGAATGGGCACCATCCATGCAGAAGGCACAGTGCAGCGCTGCTCACTGCCCTGTCCTACAGTCCTACCTCCTGAATATCAATTGTCTTTCTTCTCCTCTTTGAAACTTCTCCCCTGCTCCACGTCCTCATTTCTGATCCACTAGACCTTCTCTAGCCAGAGTGAGGAAGTGGAGAGAGAACTTGGTTTAGCAGCAAAACATATAGATCCAGCTTCTGGCTCTATTTAACATTAGTTGTATGCCCTTGGACAAGTAATTGATGAAATTTCTAAAATACATTAGAAGCTTTAATTCATAGCTTCTTATTTAATACTCACATCAATTCCTCAGGGCAAGCTTTTTTTTTTTAGATTGACCATCAGTAATGATCTGAGAAATTCCATAATATCACAAAGCTAGTCAGCCAAAGTCAAACTCTGAGCCTTTGCCCTTTACAATTTTACAATCTGTTCTTTATGTACTACATTGATTCATATGTTTCAAACTTATTCTCATTTCAGTCTTGATTTCATCTGCAGATTTGTACTGATGCTGCAGTTTCCTACGCAATGCAAACATTTCTGTTTTAAATAATAAATTAAAAAAACTGATTCTTTAAGCCTCCTAAGGTTTTTTTTTCCTCTCACCTATTTGCTTATACAATCCATGTTAAATATCAGTCTTCTCCTCAGAGGTCTTCAGTGGCTTGCACTGAGTAACACTCACTTGTATGCTGCCTTCATGTGTCATTGTGGTGACAATTACTGCACACTACTCTTCTCAAATAAGACCACGAGTTCTCCGGCCTGTGCTTATTCCACTGTTTTCCCAGTACCCATCACTGAACTCACAGTTACACATCAAATCTTCTCCTCCCTGTCCATGGAGGCTTCTAATATTTCTTTATTAAAAGAGTTTCCAATAACTTCTCTTCATTCTGCATTTCCCTACCTCTCTCCTTTCATGCTTGTTTTTTGCCTTTATGTCTTAATTTCCATTGATGTTTATATCTTCTAAGTCTATTAAGTTCTTTAATGGTATTTCTTTTTTTTTTTTTTTTTGTACCAGGCATCTAACTCAAGACTTTATGCTTGCCAGGCAGGCACTGTGCCACTGAGCTATATCCCTAGCCCAAGGGCCATATCTTTTCCTTTTAATAAAATACTATAGCTTTTCACTGTGAAAGAATGTATAACCAAAACAAGGAAAATCTCAACCTGCTCGAGTTTCTGTGCACTAATATTTCACCGCCATATGCCTAATAGTGCAGTATTTTCCATGCTATATGAGAACACATTACATAGATATAAACTATTTAAACATATCATAAAATAGATGGCTAACAGATATTTTGCTTATATTCTGGTAAGAACACTGAAAAGTTAACTGTGATATGGTACATTTTGTAAGAACCTGTTTTCTTACCTGCGTGTTAATACTCTTTGGTTTGTTGCTGCCTAATGTGGCATGGATATCTTCTTTATAGCTCAAAGACTTTTTTCTGACTTATATTCCAAAAGAAAAATTCCTGCAGTTTTAATCTGTGCATGAAGAAAACCCTAGGAATAAAGCTAGACTCAAGCCTGGGATATTTCCTGGAAAGTTTTTAGAATGTTCTCTCAGATAGCACTGAGGGCAAGAGACAGCAGAAATTTGGGCAAATGACACAGTGTTTCAGCTCTACACTTACACACTAAGGGAAGAAGAGGAAAGAAACTCCGTTATTAATTTTTTATGTTCAGATCTTCTCAGACGCTTATTTGAGGGGCCCTAGAAGCTCTCTGGGCATTCTGCAAGAAAAACTAACATTGTTAAGTGTCAGGGTCCTGAGCTTAGAAATGGATTGTAGTGATTATGTTCTTCAAAAATTGTGAATAATCATTTTCACCTTTTGAAAAACCTTATAATCAGTTACCCCAAAGCATAGGGTATCCATACATAGGATTATATACTAATTCTTTTTTGGGGGTACCAGGGATCAAACTCAGGATCTTGCACTTGCCAGGCAGGCACTTGTGCCACTGAACTATATCCCCAGCCCTTTATACTAATTCTTAATAGTACATTATAGCATTGATGAGATAGAACAAGACAAGCCAGGAGAAAGGACAAATCTGCAGACAAGGAAGGAAATTTCTTCTGATGAGAGACAACGTAGATGGATACTTAGGATACGGTGATGTGGCTGTTGACCACATTCTAGAGTACAAGGAGGATATTCTTAATGCTTGACAAGCTATACAAATAAATAATGGAAGTAGTCAAGCTGAGACACTCACTGCTTCACCAGTGATACAGGAGGGAATGGAAACCATTTCTAAAGGCTTATGTAGATTCATGGATAAAATGTTGAAATTGATTGCTAAAAGAAAGATGTTCAGAACATGACTGAATTGTTGGATGCAATATCTATACTTAATATTAATGAATGTTAATAATGCTAAGCCCTATCATTTACTGTGTTAGCTCAATTCTTTTCACAATGACTTTTGGACATAAACATTATTACCTCTATTATACAGTGAAGGAAACAAGAGCATAGAGAGGTTATGACTGTTACAAGACAGGTTCTCTAGCCACTATTAGAGCCAGGATTAAAACCTGGACAACCTTCTCTTGATTCATGGTTTATACGTAAGACCATATTTCCAACAGAATGCCAGAAGTAGCTAGATGGATTATGCATCTGAACCTCAAGGCAAGATCTATGTACCAAAAGACATTGTGTTCTCTTTTAAAAAGGGAGAAAATAAGTCAAAATCCATGTGACAATTGATAGTAAGGCCAGCTTTTCTATACACTTCATATATTTTCCACAACATGAGATAACATCTAATTGTTAGGAAGGTCGATTTTTCTCTATATTTCTCACATACTCCTTTTTCTTTTTTTGGTATGGGGAATTGAACTCAGGAGCTTGCACTTGCCAGGCAGGCATTTGTACATTTCCATATGCTTCAACAGGCAATATATTTAATTTCTAGATAAAGAAACAAAACTTTTATTTATTTCCTCATTCCAAGAACTGAGTGTGAGTAAAAATTTGTATACTTTTCTCTATTTGAAAGAGTATATGGGTCATATGTTTTCAATATGGATGTAATTTGAATTTTGAAAAGGCATTATGGAAGTACTTTTATACATAAAGAAATTAAAATCTTAAAATAAATAAAAGATAACCATCTCTATGACCTATTCTGACTTTCATATGTGGCATCTGTTTCCTTAAAATTGCACCATTAGAGGATTTCCAGGAAGATGGCGACTGGGATGGCAGCAGAGGAAAACCCTCTAGAGGGTTTGCCACCCAAAAACTGAATTAGACCAATAGCAAACAGCACCCCTCCCAGAGAAACGACTTGGGCAGCTACAATGGTGCAATCAGATCCGCAAGATGGACCAAAACCAGAATGGAAGCAGAGGCTGGAGAGGGAGCAGCAACAGTGGAGACCTCAGTGCACTGACTCCAAGAACCAAGTGAGCAGTGGCGGAAGGAACACAGTCTTTTACACTAACCATGCCAGTTGGCAACATTCTTCCTAGAGCCGTCCAGCCCCATGCACTTCACCAGCCATGGCTATTTAACCCCCGTCCTTTGCTGACGCCCTCAGTGCATCCAGATGCCTGGAGGCTCCACAGCACCCTCCACTTTGGATTGGAGACCACTCCTTGCTCACCAGTGTGAACTGGGAAATGTAGTCCAGCAACATGGAGTTGATCTCGGGAGGTATGAGCAGCAGGGTGGGGCATGGAGCCACTGCTCCTGGGCGGGGGCAAAGGTGTCACCTCAAAGGACAGAACCACCCAGCCACGGCACACAAAGTTGCCACTGGGCAGAGGCAGGCCCGATAATGGGGCAGTTCTGTGGTGTCACCCAGCGCGGCCCAGCTACATCATCCAAAGCCACCACTGGATGGACTCTGAGCTGGTGCAATTTATAAAGCTACCATCCAGGTGTGCACAGCTATCACTGGCCGTGGTCCTGCTGGAGAGTGAGGCTGGGCATGGGCCCTCAGAGGGGTGCAGGAAAAGATGCTGCCAAACATGGACCCACCACAGAGCATGGGTGAGGATGCCACAAACCACATGGGGATGCCTGAGGAGCGGGGATCAGCCACAGGACCTGTGGGACCATGCAATCTTCCTGTGCAGGGCTCACAGAGATGCCTTGAGCCCCACGGCCCTGTCCCAGCCCCAGGATCCCTCTTCCTCATCCACACCCCCAAGGTCGGCCCTCCAAGAGCCTAGACGCACAACCTAGAAAAGGAACAAAGGCCACGAGTCAGCGAGAGTGGCCAGAGACAAGATATACAAAAAACCCAGCAGTACTAGAGATCGACAGATGACAACATATTCTAAGACCTGAGAAACTTCTCCAATTGTCTCCCAAAACTAATAAATAAAATTAGTACATACCTACAAACACCCCAAGGTGCACAAGTGGGGGAGACTTCACACTACTTATGCTCAGCATCAAAGGATTCAAAATAAGAATTCAGACCCTCACAGAGAACATCTTCAAACCTCACTAAGAAAAATGTCCAGGAAGATGGTGACCAGATGGGCAGCAGGGAGGTATCCTACCAGAGGGTCACCACCCTGACACTGGAATGCAGCAACGTAAGACAAGGCAGAGTCAAAGCAACCAGTACACAGCTCAACACACCCAGCTCTACTTCTCCTCTGAAGCTGTGGCCCCATATCTCTCCACTGTATGAGCAACTACCAGCAGAGAGCAGCAGAGAGCAGTGGCAACAACCCCAAGGCCATAGCAATTCCCAGCGATCCAGCCAAGCAACAAATGGGTACTGGAGCATAACAGTTAAGAGGGAGCTGCACACGGAAATGGATCACACAACCCCAGGCCTTCCTACTTGGAGGCATGAACTGAGTTACCAGGCTTCAGCTTGCACCCCAAACTCCCTCTATGAGCACCCTGAGTCTTGGTGACCTACACACTCACCATCTGTTCCCATCAGCAATGGGATGAGTCCATGGGTTTCTGGACTCACCCTAAACTGCCAGTATGAGCACTAGGAGGGACTTCATACTGCTTGCACATGTGATCCCTGTATGAACCCATAGCAACAAACTATACGACAAACAGCGGCCCTGGAGTCCAGGAGACAACAACATACTCTACACAGAAAACCTGAGAAAATCCTCCAATTCTCCACTGGAACTAATAACTAAACTTGGTGCACATCCTGGTCTACCACAGTGAATGCGGATGGGGGAGACCACGCCCCTTGTGCCCAGCATCGTGGGTGCGCCTGATGCCCAGCTGTGGGAGGAGGGGAGAGAGGGCACTGGGGATTGGGAGGGGAGAGGAGGCGGAGACCTGGAGCAGGAGTGCGGACCCGGTGCTATGGCAGGGTGGGACAGCCCCAGGGAGTCAGGGGCGGCCTGCAGGGAGACACTGGGAGCCTAGGAGAGGACCCCAGGGACCCTGACAGGGAGCTCGGCAACCTGAGAGGGGAGGAGACCACCCTCCAGACTACATAGAAACCCTGAGGACCTAGATCAGGTCTCCGGGAGTTTAGTGATGGGCCAGAGCCCTGTGGTCCACAGGAGTGACCGCAGAGGCCAGAACAGCCCTCCTGGAGCACCTTGGACCGGTCCCCGAGAGTGCCTTGATGGGGCAGAGCCTGGTGGTCCATGGGGGAGATTCCATAAACACCAAGAGGGACTTCATACTGCTTGCATAGTCGAACCCTGTATGAACCCATAGCAACAAATTACATGAAAAGCAGCAGTCCTGGAGTCTGAGAGACAGCAACATATGCTACACAGCAGACCCAGAAAAAATCCTCCCATTTGCTTCTAGAACTAATAACTACACTTAGTACACACCCTGGACTACCACAGTGAGCACGAGTGGGAGAGACCTCATGCCCCTTGTGCCCAGCATCTTAAGTGTGCCCAATGCCCAGCTGCAAGGGGTGGGGAATGGCAACCCTGGAGATTGAGAGGTGGGAGGAGGTGAAGACCTGGAACTAGGGTGCAGACCCAGTTCTCCAGCTGGGTGGGGACAGCCTCCAAAGAGTCATTGGTGGCCTGCAGGGAGACACTAGTGGCCTATAAGGGACACCAAGGGCCTTGATGGGGAGCTCAGAAGCCTGAGGAGAGAAGGGGCTCCCTCCAGGCTACATGACAACCCTGAAGACTTGGACCAGGCCTCTGGCAGTGCAACAACGAGGCAGAGCCCAGCGGTCTGCAAGGGCGACCCTATGGACTCAAACAGGCCCCCGGCAGCACAGCAACAGGGCGGAATGCAGCAGCGCCCGGGGCCCGACCTTGTGGACTGGACCAAGCCCCCGGCAGGGCGGCAACCGGGCAGAGCCCAGAGGTCCACTGGGCGCAATGCTGTGTACTGGAAGGGCCCTGGCAGCGGTAGCAATGGGGCTGTTATGGTTGATATATTGTGTCAACTTGGGGCGTCTAGAGGTTTGGCTGAGTGAGTCAGCAGAAAGCCAGGGTGCTTACTTTGTACATATCCTGAGCCTGTGGAAGAGGTCATGGAGATTATGTGAGTGCTACATGCCCTCTGGGTGGGGTTAAGTTGTTTACAACGTAGGGGAAGGAAAGAGGCTGCCTTGCTGTCATTCTTCGCTTTTGCTGGTTGTTTTGCTGTGCTCAGCTGCCATGAACATTCACCCTCTGCCATGTGCCACTCTGCCTCTAAGCAGCCAAGTATGGACTGAAACCTCCACAAATTGCAAGCTAAATAAACCTTTCCTTTCTTCATGCTGGGTGTTGGGTATTTTGTCTCATCAATGAGAAAAAAGTAACCAAGACAGGGGCAGAGCCCAGTCTTGGCCAGGACTCAACCACAATACAGCATGGCCTCTGGACGTGCTGTATTGAGGCAACGTCTGGCGGTTTGCTGGATAATCCCACTGAATCAACTGGAACCCCCAATGTCCATGAGGGCTTGTCAGTGGGTCTTGATCATAGTGAACCTGGTTTCCTGCCTATGTACTGTCTTTGAGCATGAGTGCTTTTCCACCTCCCGCCATAGCAATTTGTGTGCACCCATATTTGTTACAGCATAATTTGAAGCAGCCATGTCTCTGCACAAAGTGAGAGCCTGAGGGAGTAAATAAATGCAAAAGTTCAGTTATTATCTGAGGGAAGATGACTGATTGGATGGTAAAACAATGGAGATGAGGGTGGAGAAAATTGATTAATCAAATGAGCCATCATCTGTATAACTGAGCAACAAAGGTGAAGATAACATCATATAATACAGCATCCAGTGTTAATTCCCTACTATCGTCTCTAAAATTTGATTTTTCCTTATTTTTTGTGTTAACTAATGCAAAGATAACATTATGTAATGCAGAATCCAGTGATAATTCCCTGCTGTGTTCTCTATAATTTTGTATTTCCTGTATTGCTTTTGTGTTATTCTGATTTATATGCTTCTGTTCTTTTGTCTCTAAAATAAAAAATAAAAATTACACCATTAAAGCAGATAATATTTCAACATTCTGGCACTGAAAATACAAAGTACTTTGCATGTACACAGACATATCCATTTGCATGAAAGTGAAGTTTTGCCCCCTACACATGCTTCTTATATAAAAATATATTAAATCTTATATTTTAAAAAGTTGAATAAGGAGAAAATATTAGACATGAGACTCTTCTAGTACACTACATGACTTAGGAAGCACTGTCAAAAAACGCCCCGCTGTCTGATATTATATGTGAAGAGAAGTGCAGAGGAAGCAACGAAGAGTTGATGTATATTTTTCTAAGGATGTAGCTTCTTCCTGAGCCAGGCAGGAATGTACACACCCACACACCAGTGAATACAAAGACAACACAGAGACAATGTAGGCTTGGCAGAGACTAAGAATTCAAACCTGCAGTGAGCTTTTGTCTTTACTTTCTATTACTTCTTCATAAAGTTATTCTAGAAATTAAAAAGAAATTTATATTTTAAAATTCACATCAACTTTACCACAACTTCCTTGTACTGACATCTCAAGGGTCACCTAGTTTGTGTCAAGAACTTTCTTGTTTTCCAAGGCCTCCAGGTAATGTGAGGTGAGTTGCCGAAGAGAGAAACTGGTCTAAACATGAGGGCTTGAGGATGCAGAAGCACTGAAACACCATATGTTATCTCCAGATCAGCTGTAAAGAGTCCATTTTTGCAGTTACTAATTCATGGTCAGAGCACATTGAAATGTCCTTGTAATCCCTGTTAAGTCCAATGCATTCTAGAGGCTGGGCATGGTGGCACACGCCTATAATCCCAACACTCGGGAGGCTGAGGCAGGAGGATCGTTGCGAGTTTGAGGCCAGCCTGGACTACAAAGTGAGCTCAAGGCCGGCCTGAACTGCACCGTGAGACCATCTCAAAAGGACCGGTAACTACAGTTACAGCCTCCGGCTGTCATAGTCATGTGCTCATGCTGAGAAGGTAAAAGGAAGGACCCTGAAAATGTAGCATTTTCCTGAAGTTCAGTAGTATTTATTTTCAAGTTTTTCTATAGAACCATGGCCGCTTAATGCAAACTAACTTGGATGTGTGAGCTGTTTTTCACATCAGAGTACAATTGGCCCCTTGGTGTAAGGGATTCCAGGGTAGGTGCCCTCCACCATTTGCATTTGACCCATATCGGTGTCTCCTGATTCACTTTCAGTGTTATAGATATCATACAGAGTGCATATAAAGAATGTCAGGAAGGCCAACTCTGACTATGGAACATAACTCAGCCACAGAGAATCTACAGAGAATACAACATACTAGAAATGATGGTCCCTGACACATATGAGATGTCTTTGGCGAGCAGAGGATGAACACAAACCTAAACACCAGGGCCAATTTATCAAATCCTTTCCAATAGCCATCAATAAAGAGAGGCCGGATACAGAGCAGCACCCTCAGGAGAACACAGAGGGAGGAAGAAAGTCCAAACAGGTTAAAAATATCACCACAATCCTTTCTTGTTCTCTTGTATACCTGGCCTCCCATAAGTTCACTTCCTCAAAAGGATGGTACTGAAGTGTTCTCCAAACCGTTTAGCAGAACTGAGGCTGGATGTATTTTATGTTTCATTGTATACTTTATAAAATCCTGGTTGTATTATACTTCCCTGAGATGATCTATCATTTGCTGATCTGTTCTGATTACAAAGTAATCACATTTGCTGCTTCTATTCCAAACAATTAGTGCTGTCTTTGTAACACAATACAGTGCTATGATCATCCTAAATCCACATTAATTATTAATCAAAAATGGTCCTAGGCCTGGATGACTGCATTCCAAAAGCATAAATATTCTATCAAGATTTGCCAAGGGGTGACTTTGCTTCCTGCACTGTTGGAATTATTTATTTTATGATTTTTTCAAAGCATGCAATTTCCTTCATTTTAATAAAGACCATTTATTCTCCCTTATGAGCCACCATTTTATAAATAACTTTCCTTTATGGTTAAAAATGATTCTAACATGGCCTGTCTTCTTCCTCTGAACTGAGTATTATGTGCAATTTATGCATCTAAATGACTGAAAAGTGGAAAAGAATCTCATCTGTGGGCAGATTTGATCAAGAGCTGGTATGGTGCCTGTGCTTAAGTATTGTACTGAAATGACTGAAAAACAGACATGACATGTTCCCCATTATTATAATTGTCTTTTGGTCATAAAATGAGGCTTTAATGTAAGTTAAAGCAAAAATTTTCCCTGGTAATTATAGTCTCAAAGACTGTAATTTTGGAAGGACAAGCTGCATCCACATTGTAGGTACAGATGTGGCTTTTGGCAACCAAAAGTTGCTTCCAGACAAACTTTCCTCTCCCAGGAAGGTTCCTGTGTGGTGTTCTTTGCAGGCGAGTTTTTTCAGTTCACAATTTATAGGCAAATAATAAAGGATTCAGAGCCCTTTTCAGCACATGAGAGCCACGTATTATTTGAAAGAAGAGCCTCTCAGAAAGTGTTCCTTACAGTGAAGAAGAAAAAAAAATAACAAAAACTATGTACATAACTTTAAGATAAAATAGAAGATGATTAAAATCAACTACTTTTGATTTATCTATGGAAGTAACATCTGAAATGAAACTTCTACTCCATAAACCACTTGGAAAGTTGTCTGTTTTATTAAATTTACCATGTTTCTTGTAAAAACAAGTTGCAATTCCAAATTATCCATGCTCTGTTGAAATGTAAATAAGGATCAGGAGAACATTAGTAGGGAGAATAGTAATTATAAGGAAAAACTGATTTATAAAGGCAAATTAACATTTTTGTGTAAAAAACAACATATATATGCTACTATATGTGTACATAATACATAGTAAAATTAACATTAGTTTCAATAATATGTGTCCTTTAAAATACATAAAGAAATCACTAAATTATAACCCCTTTTATGGTAGTTCTACTTTTATAAATGCACCATTAAGATCCGGGGAAGATGGCGACCAGGTGAGCAGCAAGGGAGCAAACCTCCTTAATAAACACCACCAGCTCGAGACAGACTTGGCGAGCGTGAATGCCGGGACCTCGGCTGGGAAGTTTAAACTGGGCGTATTTCTCTGAGATGCCGGGGGAGATGTGGTAGGGCGGACCAGGCTGTCGGGGCGAGACGTGGGAAAGTCCCAGACGCTGGGAGCCAGGGACGATCCCCGCGGGGAAGAAGCTGGGATCGGTCCAAGCGCAGTGGGAGCGCGGCTGCCTCGGGCCCTCCCGCCTCCCGAGCCAGTGCAGCCCCCCGGCGGCTCCCGACAGAGATC